>CM035426.1:122226917-122241917 GCA_020310875.1 Ceratopteris richardii
ATATATATATATATATATATATATATATATATATGCCATTTCGCATTTCCCCGTTCCCTCTGGAGATCGAAACTTACAAGCACTTGATGGTTAGTGGTGGATAGAATAGTTGATGTGTATCTCTTGGATTGGGGAGAATTCTAGGGGATCTTCTTGGAGATCTAGGATAGTTTGATTGTTCCACGTTGGATGTATATGGTCTCATGGGTTTGAGACCTTCGAACAGGTTGATCATGTATATCCTTGCTATCACATGTTGTCATATAGTTTCCATCCCCTCATGTGGAAGTACTGGTCCTCTTCCATTGATCATTGTAGGTGATCTAGGTATGAGTTGAGGTATTGCTGGATGAGAGTTGAAGTGGTATGCAGTACTAGCCTCCAAATCCATATGTGTTGGGTTTCGGAGAGGACTTCCATAGAGTGGATCATGGGCACGAGGATGATTCCTGTCATGCTAGCTACTTGGGAGCGAAACCTTTGCACATGTTTCTATTTTGCACGTATGGTTTAAGGTGTGTGATGGTGCTAGCCACACGATAGAGCATAGTTGTTAACTTACTCATATGGTACCTTTCATAGATGTCAAGAAAAATACGTTTATAAGCTGACGTCAGAAACACTTTTCTAACTTGACCCTTAATCGTTTGATCACGTATATCTTATGTAATTTCAGTTCAACACACAGTCATACAAATAACTCTTTTTTTATTGTTTAATGTCCATATTGCAAATAAAAAACAAATAGGATGACTATGAGCATGATGTTCTTTAAGGCCAATCTTGTGACACATTCAAATAGAATAACTAAATGATTATACAATATTGTATACAATATACTATAATTTATATTGGATCATTTGTTATATGGCCATCGTGCATTGAAGTATTATGTTTCAAGGTTGAATTTGATTGTCTTATGTTATGTATAGTATATGTATCATTGTCCTCAATTTTTTTTTTTGTTCCAAAGTTCCAAGGTGTTCACAGTCAAGGTCACACACAAGCAGCAAAAGCGCATAAATGAAGTGGACACACAAGAAGAAGGAGCATGTAGGGAGCTCCAAGAAGCACATGTCAAATTTTCATAGGAAATCCCTTTAAAAATAATGATTTTTATCACTAAAAACCATTGTAAATACCATTTTCTAGTTTTACAACTCCATTTTGCTCAAGCCAAGGAGTCCCTGAGCTTGAGGAGTATTAGAAGTACCATCCTATCAATTTTCGTACTTTTTAGACTCCGTTTGAGCCCCCAAATAAGTCCTAGAACCTAATTTTTAACTAGGCCAGGCACTAGGTCTGGACAAGGCCAAAACCACTCAAAAAACTATAAAAAGGGTTGGAGAGTTTTTGAGGTTAGCTTGTTGTAGATTTGAGCTTTGTAAGAGAGTTCTTTTTGTAATTGAAGATCTTCCATTGTTCCACTCTTTGCTCTTACCTTGTGCGCATGTGTGTATGTGTGTGCATGTTTGTATGCTTTCACTCACGCACTTGTGCACTTCACTTGCTCTTGGTCTTCACACCGGTCCCCACGGCTCCGCAGATTGACATTTATGAGGTGAATCTCCTCACGTTGGTACTTGCCATTGTGCTTGAGTGACACCATCATTTGATCACGTATATCTTATGTAATTTCAGTTCAACACATAGTCATACAAACAACTCTTTTTTTATTGTTTAATGTCCATATTGCAAATAAAAAACAAATAGGATGACTATGAGCATGATGCTCTTTAAGGCAAATCTTGTGACACATTCAAATAGAATAACTAAATGATTATACAATATTGTATACAATATACCATAATTTATATTGGATCATTTGTTATATGGCCATCGTGCATTGAAGTATTATGTTTCAAGGTTGAATTTGATTGTCTTATGTTATGTATAGTATATGTATCATTGTCCTCAATTTTTTTTTGTTCCAAAGTTCCGATACATTTTATTGGACCCGTAGAAGACAGATTCCTGTCAGAAGTCAAAAGTTGGATTCATGTCAGAAACAACTATGGGACAAAGGATAGGTGAGAGGATTTCCCTTCTCTCCATGATCATACATGGGATCTTCGTTGTGATAGAGGACTTATTCCTTGTGTTGAGTCATTGATGACATCTACCTTAGGATGAGTATTAGGATCCTCAACAATTGTGTGGCATAGATCCTATAGACTCTTTTTACGCTGTGGCCTAATTCACACTTGGGTGGACATTCCACACTTGGCCGAACACTTTTAAGTATAGGCGCCCATCTTTGATGTCCTTTGTGTTTGGGGATGTAAAACCCCCCGTGTTGCATCGCAATGTGCTGTAATGCATTTGCAACATTCTCCATGCAATGTTGAAACGTTGCGATGCAATACATTTCGTTTTGCCTCAAGTGAGGCCATTTGTTGAAGCGATCTCATTGAGGCATTTTGAGCAAAAAAGCCAAGAGCAGTTCCACGAGCATTCGACCTTGGAAAAGGTCCAAGGAGGTAGAAGGCTTGCTTTTGAAGTTTGCACACACACACACACACACACACACACACACACACACACACACACACACACACACACACACACACACACCCCCCCCCCCCCCCGCCCCCACCCCCCCCCCCCCCCCCCCGCCCCCCCCCCCCCCCCTTGCTAACGTGCTAACTTGCACATTGCTATCAAGAGCATGCACATTGCTCTCTTTGAGGAGTTTTTATACGTGCTAACTTGCAAAAGCAACATAAACAAGAAGCCATACAAGCCATCATGAAGGCTTTTATACAATGTGGATTGTCTTTCAATGTTGCATGGATACCGGCATGGAGAAGTGCCATTGAAAAGGTATCATTGTTAGGGTATTGGTGGCAAAGGCCTACCTATGAAGAATTAAGGACAATGGAGCTCAAAAGAACAAAGGAAGCATTAGAGAGAGAGCTTGAGCCCATGAAGGAGACATGGGCAAAGTATGGATATGCAATTATGTGTGACGGATGGACAGACATGAGAAAGAGGAATGTGTACAACATTTTGGTGCATTTTGCAAAGGGAGCATGTTCCTTCGAGCCACAGATGCATCGCTTGTTGGTACTAGAGTCACAAGTGAGTTTATAATTTATAGTCTATTTTAATTTCTAATTTTTGAAATTTCAGTTTATCATTGATTGTGCAATGTGCATGTGCATGTGCTTTATGTCACATGTGCAAGGTGCTAGCTTTCAAGATAAATTACCAATTGATTAATGATTCATTTTGTTTTATATGTAAACAAGTCAGCCATTTATGACGGTATCCGTCAAGCTATCATGGACATTGGTGTCTAAAAGTAGTCCAAGTGATCACAGATAATGGAAGTAATTGTGTGGCTATGGGCAAGCTTTTGGAAGATGAATTCCCCTCTATTGTGTGGACATCGTGTGCTTCCCATTGCATTGATTTTAGGTCTTTCAGTACAATTGACTTGGTGAAACTTGCCAAGACGAGATTTGCATACATGTGCATAGTCATGGAGAGATTAGCAAGAGTAAGGCAAGCATTGGTGAAGACAGTTGTATCACTTGATTGGAAAGCTTGGGATTGACATACTAGTCCAAAGCAAGAGCTTGTATGGACATGTTTGGATGATAGTTTTTGAAGGGATTAGTGTGGGCTTTACGGCCCTTATATTCACTCATACACATAGTAGATAGAGAGGGCTGCACGCTTGGACTTGTATATGAGTTCATGGATCGTGTCAGAGAGTCTATTCAGAGATGTCCTTACTTGACATTGGAGAGGTAAGTTTGTAACTATATTTTATTTTTTAATGTATGCATTGTGTATGTCATTATGTGTAATGTCATATGTCACATGTGTGTATGAGTCATGCCATATGTTGCATGTGTATGTCACATAATACATTTGTGTATGTCATGTGACATGTCACATGTGTTTATGCATTGTGTGAAGTGTATGTATGTCACATGTCTCCTATGTGTATGTACTATATGTATATCACATTGTATATGTCACATTTGTGTGTGTGACACGTGTGTATATGGCATGCCACATGAGCATTCAAGTTTTCAACATTCTTATTGTTTTGTTTCTAGCTTGATTTGTTTTCTATACATGGGATAGCCAATCTACTACATCCTTTATGGAGATCTACAGGACAATCGTTGGATATGGAGCTTGTGAAAGTTTGGAATGACTATGTAGATCAATTGTATGGAGCTTCTTATGTGAAGCAACGTGGGAAGTTCGAGATTCAGCTCACTCAGTTCTAAAATAAGCAAGGACTTTCTGGTGGAGACATTGCATGCTCGAGAAGCATGCAATTGATGTTTGTGACATGGTCGGAAAGATACGGTGTTAGTACGCCTTAGCTAGTAAGTCATGACATCATACTCTTTATTAACAAATAACTCATTCCTAAGGACCGTAGTGCCAGTCCCTGTGAAAGGAATTGGAGTACATGGGCCCTCTTCCACACAAAGAAGAGGAATAGGCTATCTACACTGAAGGTGGAGAGGCTTGTATATTACCACTGCAATGCAAGAGACTAAGGATTACGACCACCACGTGGTAGAGAGATGACTCTCCTCCCAACCAAATGCCTCTATATATAGCTCTCTCTGGGGGACTACCTTCTTGGGGAGGTGGATACTCCATGTGTCAGCCATGTAACTGCATGTACGCCAAGGTCCCGATTAACTCAAGTTAACTCAAGTGGATGCTTCTAGAAGGCTCTAGATCTCTTTGGGCAAAATATACTCCCCATGTAGCCCATGGGGATTGAACCCAAGACCTCCTCGTTCACATCCTTGAGACTTAACCACTAAGCTAAGTGGATCACTTGTTCACAAGACCACATGACCTCCTAGTAAGTCTAGACTCAAGATCTTTGGTCATACACACGGGTGATCAAACGGTATCCAATGTCAGATCCGTCTGAACCTACCGGAGTCCGAAACCTTAGATCATAGACTTACTTTATTACATGCAACTTGCATTTGTTGGAGCATAGTGGCCACTCAATGGAGGTGCGGAAGGTCAACTTTGATGACCTTGACATTGAGAGGGTCCATGATATGCCAACCATTCTGGTAGAGAACCTTGATCTATATGACATGCTTTATCAAGAGTTGACCGCGCTGTAGCATGATACGAGGGCATCTCGGACTCATGCTAGTCATAGTGCACGTACTATAGCATGCCCATCTACTAGTCGGATGGAGGCATCTACTAGTTGGGAACCACATGATGATGATGATAATGATGATGATGATGATGATGATGTAGATGATGTTGATGATGATGATGATAAGACTCAACAGATTTCGAGGGTTGATGGTTGATCATGATTCATGATTTGTTTGATATTGATTGTATTATTGACAGTTTACTGTTTGACTATTTAGTGGTATGATGTATCATTTATGACAGTCTCACAGTTTTGAGTTGACTCTTTGACATATTGTATATATGATTTGTGACTCACTTACTTGTCATAATTCATTGTATTTGTCATGCTTTGAACCTTGAATCTTGATAGACATTGGATTGCGAATTTAGATTTTCGAGTCAAATGCCATTGATGATTGCCACTTGTGCGATGTGCAATGTGGATTGTAATTTGTGATTTGTGATTTGTGATTTATGATTCGTGAATAAAGCTACAAGTAGCTACCAACTAGTTAATAATGTAAAAGTTAAAGTGCTCAATGCTCATTGCTTAATGAGTCGTGACTCATGAATCATGACTTAAAACTTTAAATTTTAATTGATTGAATGTGCAATGTGTTGATATATTTAGGTAGTGATGTGTGTGAACACTCTAGGACCGCCGGGGCACTTTTTTCCCTCTTTAGGAGGTTTTTTTCCCCTGCTTGTATATACGCCTATTGCCCTAATGGGCTACTAATCTTTGTACATTCTCTAGTAATACATTCAGTATTGTGTGTTGAGCTCCAAGCTTCTTCTTCTTCTATGACGTCTAACTCCAACAATTGGTATCAGAGCAGGTCGTCGCTTCATCTAGGGCGCTGTCGACACTCCTCCGTTTGCAGTCTCAGAATCGCACGAATTTTGGTGAGCATACTCAGCATGTTATCGAGATCAAAACAACTTCGCCTTGTGGTGTCAAAATCGCGATTTGAGCTCGTTTCGGCCTTTGAATGCACTATCGCAGTGCTTGTGCATGCTATTTCGTCTTTTTGTGCCAAAGGTATATACCAGTTTCTGTTCGCCAGTATAAACGTCTCGAAGTCTGCTACAGGTCTAGCGGAATTCGTCTTGGCAGTTCTGTTCAACTTTTTTAGATACAATCAACTTTCTGCATCAAGGTATTTTAGTCACCGGCCATGGCTGAAAGCAGTGATGTATTTCGAATGTTGGTTGTTGAGGATAAGTTGGATGGTACCAACTACCTGTTATGGGCTTATATGATGCGACATGTATTGGTTGCAAAAGGACTGTGGAACATTGTGCAGGGTGTTGAAAAACGTCCTATCACACCTGCAACTGTTACAACTGCAGATACAGAAGCTGATGCAGAAGGTGTCGAAGATGATGATATTCTGCATATTCCTGTTCGTGCTTCGGTTTTTGCTGCACCTATTGCAGAACAGATTCGTTGGGATGGCAGAGATGCCCAGGCACATGCATTGATAGCTTTGCCTGTCAAACGTGCCCTCATTCCTAACATACGCTCTTGCAGAACAGTTAAGGATGCTTGGGATACTCTTACCACATTGTACCAAGCTAGGAATGAGGCTCGTGTTGCTTACCTCCGAAAACAGTTGGAGAGTGAGCACATGAATGAAGGTGATTCTATGGACAGTTTCCTAACGAAGATCAAAGACTTGAAGGAACAATTGATTTCTGCTGATGAGGTTATACCAGATAGCTCACTTGTGCAGACCGTTTTGAATGGTCTTCCTGATTCGTATCAGAGTTTTGCTTCTACTCTTCGGTTGATGATGAAAGGCAATCCAAATGCCTTATCATTTGAGGAGTTAGTCTCTGTTCTGTTGCAGGAAGATCAGTCCAGGCATAACAGGTCCATTATGCATGTTGCAAATCAAGCTTTTCTCGCTAGTCAGAAGGGCAAAGGAAGATGGAGCTCTTCTACTAGTAAGCAGAAATCTGCAAATGCTTCACATTCGAAGAACCAAAATAAAGATGAGAAAAAATCAGAAAAGCAGAAATTGTTTTGCAAGTACTGTAAAGGGAATGATCATATCATAAAGAACTGTCCAAAACTGGCTGCGAAAGAGGGAAAGAAGAAAGAGGTTGGAATGGTTGTTGCAGAAGCCTCTACACCGAAAACGGAGTCCGCTAATCTTGTGCAGGAAGAAGAATGGGCGTTTACTACTCTTTGCAGTTTTGACCCATCTTCTCATGAACAGTGCATGTCTACAGTAGACTCATATGTTTGGTATTTTGACAGTGGGGCGACTAAACATATTACCTCGCAGTGCAGTTTCTCCTCTTCACTCGAGCTTGCCCCTACAGGGAATACTGTTACATGCGCCAACAATTCCTCTTATCCTGTTATGGGAGTTGGTAAGATCATTTTGACTACTGCTGATGGTAGTTCTTTCACTTTGTCAGATGCTTTATTTGTGCCAGGGATCAAGAAGAACCTTTTATCAGTTTTTGCATTAGCCAAGATTGACTTGGTTGTGAAATTTGTTGATGACATGTGTACAGTTCATGATTTGTCAAATGGCGATGTGATTATTGCTTCTGGCATTTTATGTCGTTGGCTATATAAGCTCATAGACTATGAAAGATCTGTAAATGATTTGGCATGTCTAGTAAATGATTCTCAGGCTATGTCAGATGCAAAGCTTTGGCATGCACGCTTTGGTCATCTGAATTTTGCTAGTTTGCTACGTCTGCAGAAATTTGAAATGGTGTCCTCTTTGCCCAAACTTGAGGCACTTGGAAAATATGTTTGTGAAGGCTGTATCTTGGGCAAAATGTAGCGTTCGTCCTTTCCAAAAGATGGTTCAGTTCGGGCTACTCAGAAGTTGCAGCTTGTACATAGTGATGTCTATGGTCGTATGCAGACACCTTCTTTTGGCAATTATCTCTACTTCGTGACTTTCATCGATGATTTTTCCAGGCATGCATGGGTATATCCACTCAAAGCAAAGTCAGAAGTGTTCATGTGCTTCAAACAGTTTTTGGTTTTGGCTAAAAATCTGTCAGCGTGTAAAATGGGCACCCTACGTTCTGATCGAGGGAGGGAATATATGTCTTCTGAATTTATGCATTTCTGGCTGAACGTGGGATAAAACACCAGTGTACAGTGCCGTATACATCTCAAGAGAATGGAGTTGTTGAACGAAAGAACAGGTCACTCATGGAGATGGCGAGGTGTATGGTCAAGAGTCAGGCTTTACCGCATAGTTTCTCGCTTGAGGCTGTCATGTGTGCAACATATGTACTGAACAGATATCCCACTATAGCGCTGCAGTCTATCACTTCATATGAGGCTTGGCATGATCGCAAGCCATCTGTTGCTCATCTGCGTGTTTTTGGTTGTTTGGCATATGCATTAGTGCCTGAACAACATCGCAAAAAATTGGATGATAAATGTAAAATGTATTTTTGTTGGGTACAGTTCTGAAAGTAAAGGCTATCGTCTGTATCATCCACAGATTGAACGCATTTTGGTTAGCTGTGATGTTGTTTTTGTGGAAGATGCTATTCAGCCATTGCTTTCATGTACTAAGGAGACATCTGTTAGCTCCAAAGACATGTATGATACTTTGCTTCCTCTTTTTACAGGTGGACAATCTAGTGCTGGTCCCAATGAGGCAACTTCTCAGCCTTTGCAGGTTTCATGTGATGATGCAGATCATTCCATTTCTAATGCAGATTTACATATCTGTCATATCGTATTCGTTCAGGCTCTCATAGTGCCTCTTTTGCATTAGATTGCTATGCTATGGCTTCATTTAGTCTATGTGATGAGGATGAGCCTGTTTCATTTGATGAAGCACAGAATTCAGAAAATTGGATGGGCTATGCAATCTGAATATGATGCTATAATGAAGAATGGTACTTGGTCTTTATGTGACTTGCCTTCTGGCAAGAAGGCCATTGGCACTAAGTGGGTATACAAGCTGAAGCGTAAACCGGACGGTAGAGGTGACAGGTATAAGGCTAGGCTTGTTGCAAAGGGTTATGCACAGAAAAGAAGCATTGATTTTGATGAGACCTTTGCACCTACATGTTGTATGACTACTGTTCGGAGCATATGTGCACTTGCAGCTCATCATGGTTGGAATGTACATCAGTTAGACATTAAAACAACATTTCTGAATGGTGACTTGCATGAAGTGTATTTTTTTCAGCCCCGTGGCTTTGTGCAGAAAGGGTATGAAAACCAGGTGTGCAGGTTAAAGAAGGCATTATATGGTTTAAAGCAAGCACCACGTGCTTGGTATGAGAAGATACATGCCTATCTCATTGCACATGGTTTTGAGATCAATCCAACTGAAAGCACCTTATATGTTAAGCGTGCTAATGATGTGCTTCTGATTGATTTGGGGCATTTGCATCACTATTTGGGCATTCAGTTTATGCAAGTTGACGGTGGAATGGCTTTGTGTCAAACGAAATATATTGACACATTATTGCAACGTTATGGCCTTGAAGACTGTAAGCCTATTGCCACTCCTATGGAGACATGTTTACGATTGAGTCTTCATGATGCTTGAGATGCATTTGATGCTGTTCTCTATCAACAGGTTGTTGGATGCTTGATTTACTTATGCATTACTCGGCCAGATATTCAGTTTGTTGTCTCACATATGAGCAGGTTTATGCATTGCTCAGGAGTCAAGCATTGGAAGGCAGTTAAGCGAATCTTTCGCTATTTGAGTGGTACTTGGCTACTTGGGTTGTTTTATCCCAAGAGGGGATCACTACCGCCAGATTTGCATGCTTTTTCTGATTGTGACTGGGCTGGTTGCTACGACACTCGTGTGTCCACTAGTGGCTTTTGCTTCATGCTTGGTAGCTCATATATATCTTGGTTGAGCAAGAACCAGCCTACTGTGGCTACTTCCAATTGTGAGGCTGAGTATAGGGAAGCTTTCACAGCGACTGTTGAGTGTGTGTGGCTCAGACGCCTTATGGCTGATTTGGTGTTGGTGAGTCTTCTGCCACCACCATCTTCACTGACAGTCAGAGAGCATTAGAAGTTGCGAGAAACCCTGAGTTCCATGCTCGCACTAAGCACATCGAGGTGCATTATCACTATGTCAGGGAGAGGTTCTCTGCTGGGGAGATCAGCTTGGCATATGTGCCCACACAGGAGAACATTGCATACCTTTTCACGAAGGCTCTGCCTAGGGAGAAGTTTGAAGATTTCCGCAAAGCTTTGGGCTTACTTTCTTTTGTGGATTGATTCCACATAGCTTGGCACTTCCTTATACATGAGTGCCAGCTCCTTGTTCACCGCATCACTTCCAGGGGGGATTTGTTGATATATTTAGGTAGTGATGTGTGTGAACACTCTAGGATCGCCGGGGCACTTTTTTCCCTCTTTAGGAGGTTTTTTCCCTCGGTTTGTATATACGCCTATTGCCCTAATGGGCTACTAATCTTTGTACATTCTCTAGTAATACATTTAGTATTGTGTGTTGAGCTCCAAGCTTCTTCTTCTTCCTTGTGCTTTTTGCATGCTTCCGCAGACGTCTAACTCCAACACAATGTGAATTTAAATTTTAGAATGACAATGATTATTTGTGCAATGTTAATTTAGAATGATAAGTTTGAACTTTGAAGTGGCAAGTTTGACATGTGCATTGTGTACATACTATAAGTCACAAGTGACGAGTGTGCAGTGGATAATCTATATATATATATATATATATATATATATATATATATATATATATATATATATATATATGTATGTATGTATGTATGTATGTATGTATGTATGTATGTATGTATGTATGTATGTATGTATGTATGTATGTATGTATGTATGTATGTATGTATGTATGTATGTATATATATATGTGTGTGTGTGTGTATATATATATATATGTGTATATATATACGTGTGTGTGTATATATATATGTGTGTGTATATATATATGTGTGTATATATATATATATGTGTATATATATATATATATATATGTGTGTATATATATATATGTGTGTATATATATATGTGTGTATATATATATATATATATATATATATATATATATATATATATATATATATATACATACATACATACATACATACATACATACATACATACATACATACATACATACATACATACATACATACATACATACATACATACACACACACACACACACACTACTCAAAGTGACTTATGTGCAATACAAGACATGATTCGTTGAGGAAAATCTAGCTCATAGAACGCCCAAGTTATCTTCTCTGTGATCTGTTAAGGACCACAACCCTTGGAAGGTAATTCCCTACACCTCTGTTTCAACATGTCTGAGAATCTCGGGTTACACTAAGGTACTCCCAATCTTGTCACTCAAGATATGATGAGGCTAACGGAGTAGGATGACTTGAAGACAATGAAGTGCAAAGATGTCTTCTGAGAAGACAACAAAGTGCAAGGCCATCCTCATGCTCTCTCTCTCCTCTCTCTCTCTCTCTTTGTAGTAAGTGCATCCCTGCACAAGTCTCATAGACATTCATAAGACCTCTTGTGAATCCAATATGTGGATTCTTCAACACTAACTCATTAGTTCTTGCGAAGTACCACTAAGAGTAAGGTGAACGTGGAGAAGGTTACTCACCTAATCAAACCGGTCACCGTGTAGAGTGGTAGTATGCTAGGTATATCCACATACCATTTGCAAGCACAACCATGGAGTGTACTTATGTGGGAAACATCTCCTAGGTGAAAGCCCAAAGAGCTACTTGCAAAGGCAAGCTACCAACTTGGGTAACATCCTCCAATAGATCCGACTCCATTTGTGTTGTTTGCATAGGTATCTTGATGGCTAGGCCATCCATGATCATTCTTCCTCAAAGAGGGCATGGTCATGCTCTCTTAAGTCCTAACATAATTTTCACGGTCACCATGTCCTATGAACAAGAAATTCATTACATATATAAAAATGGCTATGTCAAAGGAGATTTCGATGGACTTGAAGGCATATGATGTATGGGAGAAATTAAGGCCAGTTATGAGGATACCATGCCGTAAAATCAAGTGCGTTTGATGCAAAAGCTAGTGAGTATGTAGCTTGATGAATTAAAGAGCGCTGCAGAGCACTTATCCTTATGTACAAAGACCGTCTCTGGGTTATAGGATTTGGGGCTACCAACTTTTGATGACAAGCTAAAGGCTATCTTCTTGTTGATGACATTAATGAAGAGATTAAGAGGAAAGCTAGCGGAGAGGGAAGTGTTACAACCAATATGGTAAGAGGAAGGACAATAAAAAAAGAGTGAAAATGTATAGAGGATTAGAAGTAAAAGAAAGGGACAAAATGATGTGACATGTTATCGATTTGGTAGGAAAGATCATAAGAAACCTGATTGTAGGTACTAAAAAGTAGAGCTCGAAAAGAAGAAGAATATAGACGAGAAAAAAAAAGAAGGAGAACAAGATACATATATAGATTAACTCCAAGGAAAAGGAAAAGGCAAATGTGACCTTCAATGTTGTGATGGAGGAGTTGTTTGATATGGAGGACATCTTGTGTGTTAGTATGATAGCTTATGATGCATGTATACATTATGCTTCTCATATTGATGCCTTGTTTAGTGTGAATGATGTACTTTCTGAGACATAGATTTCTGGTTGAGGTGCATCATTCCATGCGAATCGTATAAACGAGTGTTTTTACACATTTCATGTAGGAAATCAAGGAATTGTATATGTTGGGAACAATCGTATATGTTCCATTGAGGGTATTGGTACAATCTTTTTGTGGATGGCACTAATGAGCTTGTCTTGCACGATATGAGATATGTACCTAGCATAAAAAAAGACTTATCTTTGTGGGACAAATGGATATGCATAGATACAAGACTCTTTTTGAAAGAGGTTCATGGAAGCTTATCAAAGGTTCGAGGTTGAAACTTGATTGTAAAGGGCACTAAAAAGGGATCTCTTTATTCCTTGCTTAAAAAAGTCCGTTTGGGAAAATTTATTGCTTTGGCTGAGATTAGATTTCATATGGAATTATGGCATAAAAGATTATGTCACATAAACCAAAATGGACTTGATTAATTATGTACTTTGAACAAAATTGATGTGAAGGGCACAAAACTTGATTTTTGTAATGAATGTCAATATGGCAAGCAAATGAAAAGTTCTTATTACTTTGGTGTTTCTTGCAAGTGTAATATGTCAAATCTTGTTCATTTTGATGTGTGTAGCCCACATGTCTATGGAAGGTGCTTTGTATTCTTTGTGGATGATTTTTCTAGAAAGCTCTAGGTCTATCTGTGAAATCTAAGGATAAGTCTTTTGTGCGATTAAGAAATTCCATGCATTTATGACCACCCCAAACAAGTAGGAAGTTAAATGCTTAATATGGACAATGGTGGTGAGAATGCTGAATTTGACAAATTCTGTGAAAACCATGGGATTAAGTGGGAATTAACTTTCCCATACAGCCCCTCTTCAAATTGTGTGGCAGATGATGATGGGCAGCATAATTACGCTTCCGAAGGGAATATGCAGCCACCATTACATGCTGAAAATAGGGCTGGAAATGATGTACAACAACCCATTAACAATGATGATGTAATAATACCTTCTGATGTGGATCCATTGCTAGAGAATCTAGATCACTGGGTGAGATCTACATGTAATAGGAGAGAAGAAAGGATTTTCTCTTTTTCTAACCTTAATCTACGTCAGAAGGACAATAAATTGAGCTGAAAAATGCATCAACAAACGGAGAAACATAGTATTGGAAGGTAGTACATTGCTTGTGACATGTAGGACGTTCATAGATCATAAACATCACCAAAGTTACCAAATAGAGTCGGCCTCTAAGAAGTTATCATGTTGTATGGATACATTTGGAGGGAACTTGGAAAGTGTATTGGCATGTATCTCTGATAATCGTTCCAGCTCATCCAAATTCATCTCCTTTTGATTAATAGGGCTACCCATATTATCATGCATGCTTATGTAATATGCTTAATTTGTGAAAATATTTGGCTGCTTTGTCAAGCCTTTGAAAAGCATGTATAAATTTGCACTAAATCTTTCGAGTAACTTGTTTTAAACTTTTGACATTTTTGGTGATGATTTCTTCAAAATTTTCTGTGAATGTTCATTGTTTATTTGGCAAGGCTGTCCTCTGTTTCATTGTTTTCAGTTGAAATTATATTCATGAATGTATTGTCTCAATTTATGTTGATCTATAAACAACTTCAGTAAAATTAGAAAATATTCTATAGTTTATGGTCTCTATATGCCATGTTTGAATTATGTATGAGAAAAGAATTTTCCTCTCTCTCTCTCTCTCATGCTTGTTTCATACCTTCATTACCCTTATGGGTCAAAGTATGGTTCATGCTTGGTAAACTGTGAATGTAAATCATTGTGTTGGATCTGACTGTGCTCTAGGAATTACATAATAAGTAACAAATATTCCGAAACAACAGGAAGAATATCTACAAACGAAGAGACTAGTACTACATATGTATGTTCTTGCACACACAGATACATTCATTCATTCATTCATACATATGCACATGCACGCACGCGCGCGCGCGCGCACACACACACACACACACACACACACACACACACACATATACACATATGCATGCATGCATACATGTATGTAATAGACACAAAGTTGTTATTTCTTCTATTATCATTATGATCCCGAAGCCCCCAAAAAAAATAGAAACAGAAAAGAAGAAAAGCAATAGTAGAACTAGGCGCTTGATGAGAGCTGAAGAAGTTTGTCCTGTCTGACAGGTTGGAGCTCTTCAGGATGTTCGGTCAGACCTATCAAAACTACGTGGTGCATTATTCTTCAA
>CM035426.1:122246917-122256917 GCA_020310875.1 Ceratopteris richardii
GTAGCTCAAAAAGCCCAAGGTAGAAGGAATAGTGGAGCGCAATCACAAGCTAGATCATTTGCAAGCGGTTCACATGGTTCTTGTGATCCCCAAACTCAAGCATCTCAAGCTCATGAGGCTTCCATAGACATTGACATAGAGCATGAGCCACCAAGAAAGAGTACAAGAGTAGAGCATGATCCACAAGAGCACGCACTTGGCTCTCTTGGAGGAGCATCTATACATGCTAGCTTGCAACAACAACGTAAACAAGAAGCCACACAAGCCGTCATGAAAGCTTTTATACAATGTGGTTTGTCTTTTAATGTTGCACGGACACCGGCATGGAGAAATGCCATTGAGAAGGTATCACTATTAGGGTTTCGTTGGCAAGGGCCTACCTATGAAGAGTTGAGGACAACGGAGCTCAAAAAAACAAAGGAAGCATTAGAGAGAGAGCTTGAGCCCATGAAAGAGACATGGGCAAAGTATGGATGCACAATCATGTGTGATGGATGGACGGACATATGAAAGAGAAATGTGTACAACATTTTGGTGCATTGTTGCAAAGGGACCATGTTCCTTTGAGCCATAGATGCATCAGCTGCCGGTACTAAGTCACAGGTGAGTGAACTGATTTCTGAATTTTCAGTTTATATTTGATTGTGCAATTGCCAATGATCAATCATGCATGTGGCATCTCGCATGTGCATGTGCATTGTCACTTGTGCATGTGCATTGTCACTTGTGCATGTGCAATGTATTATGTGCATGTGCATTGTGCATGTGCATGTGCATGTTCGCATGTGCATGTGCATTGTCACTTGTGCATGTGCAATGTATTATGTGCATTGTGCATGTGCATGTGCATGTGCATTGTGCATGTGCATGTGCATGTGCATGTGCATGTGCATTGTGCATTGTGCATTGTGCATGTGCATGTGCATGTGCATGTGCATGTGCATGTGCATGTGCATGTGCATGTGCATGTGCATGTGCATGTGCATGTGCATGTGCATTGTGCATGTGCATGTGCATGTGCATGTGCATTGTGCATGTGCATGTGCATGTGCATGTGCAATGTGCATTGGCATGTATGTATGTACATGCACAATGCACATGCATGTGTTATGCACATGCACATGCACGTGTTATGCACATGCACATGTGTTATGCACATGCAATGTGCATGTGCATGCAGCATGACACATGTCAAGATAAATTATAATTTATCAATTGATTAATGATTCATTGTGTTATATGTAAACAGTTGGTTCATTTATGACCATATCCGTCAAGCTATCATGGACATTGGTATAGAAAAGGTAGTCCAGGTAGTCACAGATAATGGAAGTAGTTGTGTGGCTATGGGCAAGCTTCTAGAAGAAGAATTCCCCTCTATTGTGTGGACACCGTGTGCTGCCCATCGCATTGATTTGCTGATAGAGGATGTGGGGAAGATACCATGGATTTACACCATTTTTACCACTTGCATAAAAGTGGTCTCTTTGTTCACAAAGAGACCAAAATTGCTTGCTATATTTCGGTCTTACAGTGATATTGATTTGGTGAAGCCCGCGAAGACCAGATTTGCATATATGTGCATAGTCATGGAAAGATTATTAAGAGTGAGGCAAGCACTGATGCAGACAGTTGTATCACCTGATTGGTTAGCTTGGGATGGACATACTAGTCCAAAGGCAGAGCTTGTATGACGCGCATGTTTGGATGACAGCTTTTGGAGGGATGTGGAGGGATTAGTGCGGGCCTTACAGCCCTTATATTCACTAATACGCATAGCAGATAGAGAGGGCTGCACACTTGGACTTGTTTATGAGTTCATGGATCGTGTCGGAGAGTCTATACAGAGATGTCCTTATTTGACATTGGAGAGGTAAGTTGAAACTACGGTAACCATATTTTATTTTTTGTATGAGCATTCATGTTCAACTTTCAAGTCTTGACTCTTCAACATTCTTAAATCTTATTGTTTCCTAACTTGATTTGTTTTTTATCCATAGGATAGAGGAAATAAAAGGAATATGGAGGAAGAGGTGGGATTGGTTCCATCGCCCTATACATGGGATGGCCAATCTACTACATCCTTTATGGAGATTTGCATCACAGTCATTGGATATGGAGCTTGTGACTGCTTGGAATGACTATGTAGATCGATTATATGGACCTTCTGATGTGGAGCTACGTGGGAAGTTGGAGCTTTAGCTCACCCAGTTTCAGAATAATGAAGGACTTTTTGGTAGAGACACGGCATGCTTGAGAAGCATGCAGTTGATGCCTGTGACATGGTGGGAGAGATACGGTGTTGGTACACCTGAGCTAGTAAGTCATTCCAATTTTCTTTTGAGTCTTTAACTAATAAGTTATAACTTTGTCTCATGAGTCATTCCTCTTCTTAATGAACTCTTTCTTTTTTATCTTGCAAAGAAAGTTAGCCATCCGCATACTTTCACAAGACTGTAGTGCCAGTCCATGTGAAAGGAATTGGAGTACATGGGCCCTCTTCCATACAAAGAAGAGGAATAGACTATCTACATTGCAGTTGGAGCGGCTTGTCTATTGCCACTGCAACTTGCGTTTATTGGAGCGTGGTGGCCACTCAGCAGAGGTGCGGTAGGTGAACGTCGATGAGCTTGATATAGAGAGGGTCCATGATATACCTAGCATTTCGGCAGAGGACCTTGATCTATATGACATGCTCTATCAAGAGTTGACAGTGCCACACCATGATACGAGGGCATCATGGACTCGTTCTAGTCATAGAGCACACAGTGTACGAGGTCCATCTACTAGTAGGATGGAGGCATCTATTAGTCGAGCACCACATGATGATGATGATGATAGTGATGATGATGATAGTGATGATGATGCTGATGGTGATAGTTATTAGTGACTTAGAGGATTTTGAGGATTGATGACTGCTCATGTGACATGTCATATGTATTATGATATTATGAGTCATGACTTATGATTTACTTGATATTGATTGATCATTGTATTATTGACACTGCAGTTTATTGTTTGAACTTTGACTACTTAGTGGTATCATGTGACATGGATGATGGTTACTGGTATGATCATTGATGTATATGTATTATGGACATTGGATTCTGATATCACATATGAGTTATGAGTCATGACAGTCACCAATGTCATAATTTTGAGATGAGGTTGACTTTAGTCTTTTTCACATGTTTTTGTCATAAATTATAATTCTTTGAAGTTTGTTTTTCAATGTTACTTGTAAGTTGTAACTTGTATATAATAGTATTTTCTGGACTATGATGTTATATGAGATGCTTTGAAGTTTGATTCTTGAAAACAATGCAATTGCCAGGTCACTGGTGCCAAGTTCCAACATGTGTCATGAACACTGCTAAGTAGTAAGTACTAAAGTCTAAGTAGTAAGTACTACTAAGTAGTAAGTACTAAGTAGTTACTAGTAAGTACTAAGTTATTAAGTTGCTTGAATGTGCATTGTGAATTTGAATTTTAGAATGAGTCATTGAGTCATGATAATGATTAGTTGTAAATTCTGACATCATACATGTGCAATGTGCATTGTGCATCTTCCATCACTTCATTGAACGGGGATTCGGGAATTTGGAATGAATTATAAATATTAAATATTCAATACATATTACATAAATTAACATAATACATACTATATAATACATATTATATATGTATATACTATAATATACATCTAGGTTACTATATTTGCAAAAAAAAAGAAAAAAAAAAGAAACGGTTCGCAACGTTTTCGCAACGTCCAGGCCCAAACGTTGCGATGTTGCTAACGCGTTAGCAACACGTTGCCTTGGACGTTGCGAAAACGTTGCTAACAACCTTGACGTACACACATACACACCTACACACGTACACACATACACACCTACACACGTACACACATACACCTACACCTACACGTACACCTACACCTACACGTACACGTACACGTACACGTACACGTACACGTACACGTACACGTACACACACACGCACACGCACACGCACACGCACACGCACACGCACACGCACACGCACACGCACACGCACACGCACACATACACACACACACATACACATACACATATACATACACATATACATACACATACACATATACATACACATACACATACACATGCACAATACATACACATATACACATACACGTACACATACACACACATACACATACACACATGCACATACACATACACACACATATACATACACATACACACACATACACATATACATACACATACACATACATATATACATATACGTATACAGACTGGAGATGCATTTGATGTTGTTCTGTATCAGTAGGTTGTTGGATGCTTGATTTACTTATGCATAACTCAGCTTGATATTCAATTTGTTGTCTCTCAGATGAACAAGTTTATGCGTTGCTTAGGTGTCCAACATTGGTAGGCGGTTAAGTGCATCTTTCCCTACTTGAGTGGTACCCAAATATTTGGATTGTTTTATCCCAAGGGGGATCACTACGGCCAAATGTACATGCTTTTTCTAACTCTGACTAGTCTGGTTGCTATGACACTCGTGTGTGCACTAATAGTTTTTTCTTCGTGCTTGGTAGCTCATGTATATCTTGGTTGAGCAAGAAGCAGCCTACTTTGGCTGCTTCTACTTACACATGTACACATACACACACACACACATACACACACACATACACACACACATACACACACATATACACACACACATACACACACACATACACACACACATACACATACACATACACATACACATACACATACACATACACATACACACACACACACACACATACACATACACATACACATACACACACATACACAGTCACATACACAGTCACATACACATACACATACACATACACATACACATACACATACACATACACAACACATACACATACACATACACAACACATACACATACACATACACATACACATACACATACACATACACATACACATACACATACACATACACATACACATACACATACACATACACATACACATACACATACATATACACATACACGCACCCGCACACGCCAAGGTAGTCCGGTGAGTTCGGTGCGTTCAATTCGGTGCGCGTAAGGTGCGAGGACCGAATGGGATCCGAAGGTAAGGTGCGTAAGGTGCATCGTTACAAATACACATTTGCTCATAAATATAGTATATACATATTACATATATATTTTGCATGTTAAAACCTATAAATAACAAATTACAACCATTATACCATAATACCATTGATGAACCATGTGGCATAAAATTAAAAACACTAAAGTCCTAAGTCGAGGGAGAAAATTCTGAACTCTGATAAATCATAAATATGAAGTGACAAGTCAGAAACATACATATATACTGGAACCTGGATACATAAAAAAGGAGTATGTGAGCTGCATACTATTGAGTATCCAATGTCAAAAAGTATGAATCCAAAAGGTAACATGATACATCGTACTCTGGGGTCTGAAGACTGAGATGAGTGATCAATGATCATACATGGTAAGATAAACATCTGTCATCTGCCAAAAATTCTGAATCATCGTATGTAATGCCATATATACATCGTAGATGATAGTGGGCACTGGGCAATGGGAATGACTATGAGTCTATATCTACTCTAGATCATCTATGCCAAAGGAATCCTCAGATGATGAAAGAGAAATATCATCTCTAGGAATGACATTCCCTTCATCATCATACTCTGGATCCACAATAGGAACCATCTATGCAAACTCATGATCCTCTGGTGCATCCTCTACATTGTCCTCGAGTTGTGCCTCTAAGACAATGGGCTTGCCTTTGCGTCGAGGACACATTTTGTGTCTCCCAGTATAAACTGGTGCCACACTCGTAGATGGTCCCTCCTCGGGTGGATCTCTCTGAGGCCTGGTAGTAGCACGTGATCGGGCTCTCGTAACCCTCCCATCGATGCTTTCAAGCTTTGCATGAAGCATCCTGTAAACCTGATCCTGCTCATCATGAATGGATGCCTCTATGCAAACTTCCTCTGATGTGAAAGCACTCTCAAAATCAATAGGCGAAGTCTAAAAAAAAAACAGTAAAGTGTAAGAATATTATAATTTATAAATTATCATTCATGAATCATCACATTATAATTAGTTAAGATTCAAGAAATATTTACACAAATTATAATTATAAATATTATTACCTGCTTTGGACCCTTAAGAGATCGCAATGTACGTAATAGTCATAAATTGGCCTTACAAAAGTCCACACGATGCAATTGCTCCACACTCGAACGATTGCGGAGCTTAGTGTGCACCAAGGAAAATGCGCTCCAATTCCGCTCACATGGGCTGGAAGAGCAATCCTACATTTATCATTGATCATTAAACATTATTATCTATAATCTAATATCCATGAACATTTGATTATAATTATGTAATAAATCACAAATGATAAATCAAGGTTCAATATATGGTATACCTGTGACAAGACCTTGAACGCGTATGGTGCAATGGAAGGGTGACCATACCCATAATGATTCCACCACTCAATAGGTCGAGATGTGACATCTAACCTCAATGAGGTGGATCTAGCATAGGCAATACCAACATTGCTCATATAGGCTGAAAACTCACTATCAAATATCACCTGCTGATCAGGACTCATAATGTGGTCCATATATAAATCCTTCATATGTCACATGTGAGGTTGTGACCATAGACGTGGACCCTTAAAGTAAGGGTGTAAAAGTGCTGCAAAACTATGAATGGGTCGTGATAAGAACTTTCATCGCGACTCCACTAGCTCCATCACATCACGTAGTCTACATTAAAAATTATAAAAACAAGAAGCAATTATACACTCATCAATGCACATTGTAATCACAAATAATTATTAATTAAGAAATTAGAATTCAAATGTACCTGGAAGTCGATAGAGTAGTCACTGATGAAATAGCCTCTTGCATCCGTGTGTACATATGATACAAAAGGCCAAGTGTAGAGCCCTCCATATCGACAAATCGTAGAACTGTATGAATCGGTCGCAAGATAGGCATAATGCGCTCTATCTCTACCCAAAAATCCATGTCGAATATCTTTCGTTGCACAAAATTTGCTCTCTCTGTGCGTCCTCTTGCCAGGCTCCGCCATCGAGGGTCTACAACTGTCATGCGTAATGCATCCATGCATACATGTAGTCTAGCAAAGACATGGTAGATATAGCCAAATCGGGTCTCTGCCGGACGAATCAACTCTTTTTCACTATAAGCTCGAAAAATAGCTAATGCTTGGTGATTCTTACATATGAAAGAAATCACCTTTCTTGCATCACTGACCACAGGAGCATAGT
Organism: Ceratopteris richardii; assembly: GCA_020310875.1. Lineage (NCBI taxonomy): Eukaryota > Viridiplantae > Streptophyta > Polypodiopsida > Polypodiales > Pteridaceae > Ceratopteris > Ceratopteris richardii. Next base: position 122,254,278 of record CM035426.1, read on the forward strand.
TGCATGGCAACGCGTTGCGAACGGTTTGCAACTTCGCAACGTTGCTACGTTCGTAACGCGTTGCTTTGCATGCATATTTTTTTTTGCAATCCAAAACTATATTTTCCTTAGGAGGGATAAGAAACCATTCAAAATTTTGTCCAAAATGTATGATAAATGCAATAAAAAAACATGGACAATGAGGAAGACATAAAAAGCTATAAAAGTGTAGACATTTATTTATGTATGATTTTCTCTATGGGCCTTATCACCTTGAGCTAGCCAAATATTTTGGATTTCCCATATTCTGGATCTCTTAATGCAATTATAGAGCTTGGAGTAAAGTTTCATGCATGGCCTTGGCCCTTCAAAGCCAAGGGTAGCCTTCTATGATGATTGATCTCACTAAGCACAGACATCACTCGTGAATATTGAATTGTGTAGGGACTAATCTTGACTCAATAATCTATATTATAACATCTATGTCTATCCTATACTATACTATATAGGTATGTTTGTATGTATATAATTACAAATCTGCATGTGTATGTATGTAATATGCAAGTATGTATGTATCTACTTGTATGTATGTTTGTATGTATGTATGTATGTATGTATATATGTATGTATGTATGCATGGATGTATGCAAGCATGTATGTATGTATGTATGTATGCATGCATGCATGCATGCAACCATGTATGTATGCATGCATGCATGCAACCATGTATGTATGCATGCATGCATGCAACCATGTATGTATGCATGCATGCATGCAACCATGTATGTATGCATGCATGTATGTATGCATCTACATATGTAATATGTATGAATATATGTATGCATGTGTAGTATACATACTACATGTCGCATATCTACTTTTAGTTCATTATATATATGTGTGTATATTTATTTATATGTTTAAAAGCATGCATTTCATCATATCTTAGCTATAGGATGCGTGGACTACCAAAATATTAACAAAAAAACCCAAAAAAAAAAAATCACGTTCGCAACGTTTTAGCAACGTCTAAGTCAAAACGTTGCTATGTTGCTAACGCGTTAGCAACACGTTGCCTTCGGCGTTGCTAAAACGTTGCTTTTAACAACTATGCACAGGAGATAGCCAAGGGAGCTTCCCTATATCCTCGATCAACAAATCTAAGCAATGTGCAGTGCATGGACTCCACACAATGCTAGGAAACTCAACCTCTACCAACTCTCTCATTCTCTTACAATTTAAGGCATTATCAGTGATAACTTGTACAACATTTTTGCAAACCAATTTCCTCAATGGAAGCTTTAATGTGCTCAAATATAAACTCTCCAGTGATGCGTGTGCCAGCATGACTACAATCAATTGCCTTGAGAAAATAAGTTCCCCAACAACTAGAGACCATTATGTTTATGATATGACGTTGTCGAATGTCACTCCATCCATCGGACAGAAATTAGAATCGAGCATCCATATGTTTGCCACCCCAACTTAATGGGCTTTAGAAGATTCTCAATTCTCTTCTCTTCTGTGAGCATGGAGGTACGCAACCTCTTGTAATCAACTCCATGCCAATCATCAGAAGGGCCTACTTGAGCTATTGCTTTTACCATTCTCTTCCATGCATCTGTGCGAACAACATTGAAGGGAATGTTGCACTCAAGTATGCAACGCCGTTGCTCTATCTCTATGTCAACTACTCTCTGGCGTTGCTTCTGCAAGCCAATGGATAAATAAGTGGAATGAAGAGAGGAATGTGATGCTTTAAATATTTGAGATGAATGTTCACCCGATGGATTAGAACATTCATTCTCATCACGTTGAGAAGAGATGCGACTTTTCAATGTGCTAGCACTATGTCCTATCTCCTCAACTTCCTCTAATATATCTTGAGAAGCTGCAAGAAACTCACGACGACGAGCCATTGCATCATCTTGAGAAAGCTTATGCTCTTTGCACACAATCTCTGCAATGTCTTGTGGAACTTTTGTGCACCCACTAATGCCTGATCCTCCTAATCCTGATACATGTCGAATAAGACGTGTAGTCGTGGTAGAAAATTGCTTGCCACAATACTTACCTATCCATCTCCTTGTAGCAGAACCGGATGAAGTAGTTTTCACCAACTCATTGTGAATGGTATGAATACCCCATAATGGTGAAATTCCACGAGGCATGGTGTCACAAATAACTTATGAGTTGATAACTTATAAGTTATAAATGATAAATCTAGTCTCTCTCTCTCTCTCTCAATGATCAATCTCGGGTGTGTCACGTGCGTCCAAGTTCCAACTTCGAAATTCGAAGTGCAAACTCGGGGAGGGCTGAGACCGAGAGTGAACACGGGCTTGCTGACTCCTGAGGGATGCTAAAGCTGAAAGCTATGAGCCTTGACTCTTGAGGCAAGAAGGGTTAGGCATTGGGCAAGAAGGTTGAGGTAGAAGGTCTAAGGATAGTCTCTCGATTAAGCTCTAAGCTAGGGCTGAAGTCGGCCAAAATCGTCGTTCGAACGCCAAAATAACCCCCATGTAACGACGCACCGAATCCCAGACTCGTACCGATACGAACCGCACTGAACGCACCGCAAAACTTATAAATTCGACGTACCGAATCAATCTTGGCGCACACACGTGCACACACGCACACACACATGCGCACCCGCACCCG
>CM035426.1:122276917-122284417 GCA_020310875.1 Ceratopteris richardii
GGTATGGATTTCAGATGCAATGATTAGAAGAACTCTGATCGATTTGCTTTACCATAATTACTTTATGAATAGGGACATTATCAGCATTTGTCCATATAACTTATTCTCTATTTTTGTAGCACTATGTGAGTAGGAGAATTGCATGTTTCATAATATTTTGGGGGCTTAATTTGGTCACGACAGCTTTTTGGCTTCCTTATATCTGTGCAGCTTTTCCGTCCTTATAAGAAACGAGAAAGAAATCAGGGAAATAATATCGTATATCTTTATTTGCTTTGCCAAAAAACCACTTCCAGAAGATGAGGCCCCTGTTGAAGCAAAAAAGAAATTCCATAGCATTTGAATCAGATCAATTATCTTGGTCTGTCTGAAAAGGGTAAGTTCCTCTCATGTGGAGATTTTGTCCTTTCTGTCAATTTGGCTTGCGTGTAGACACCATTGGATTTCTTTTGGACACCATCTGGCTATTGCATGGGTGTATAATTAAGTCTATGCTTAAAGGCTTGATGCCAATCAGGGAGGATGGAATCTTGCAGGAATTGGTGTAGGCTGTAGCCAATTGTTTTTTGTCGTTTCTCATTATGACCCTGTTTGTGTAATTTGTGCAGTAGACTGCAGCTGTGTGCAGTTACCATCCATGTTTGCTTTTAGAGTGATCCAAATTGTAGTTGTTACCATATGTTAGGCGAACAAGCATTCTATCGTGTTGTTGCATCTCATTTAGTAAAAGAAAAGACCATTTTTAATTTCTTTTGGTTTTGAGATTCTTCAGTTTTTCTGTTGATGAAAGGGAAGATGAAAATTCCCAGACAGGTGATGATATGGATGGAGGGACATCTGATGGAATTCCTGTAAATGGTATTGCTGAAGACAATGTAAACAAGAACACAAAACACTCACGAAGTGGACTGCCAAGCTGGCTTACAAAAGCCACACCAAACGAATTCATTGTAAGAGCTTTCTCATTTATAAACATTGTGTAAATTATTCAAGTAAATCCTGTGATATCGAACAGTTTCCTTGATCTCTTTTGTTCATTTTTTTTCCATTGACTATAATGAGTATCAGAAGCAATATCTCGCTCTTGACTCTTTTGTTCCTGCTTATGCTTGGCAGGAAATGATTTCAAAATCTGAATCTCCAATACATGTCAAATATTTACAAACAATGGTTGAATGTCTTGCATCTCTTGGCAAGCTTGCAGCTGCTGGTGCTATGTTGAGGTGGTTATTTTACTATGCATTTGGGGGTCTGGTTGCAGACATGCTTGCTTGAACTACTTTGATGCTTTCCACTCATGCAATTATGAGATTGTTTCTTTATTAACAGCCAGAAGCTAAGGTCTACAATCCACGACTTAATAACATCGGAGATTAAGACTCGAGCTGCAGCCATTGATGCATCTAGGCCACGCCTTGATCAGGTGTTGAGGACAGTTGTTAGTGGGAGAATCCATGCTAGTAGTTTTCAGGGGGCTCCCACTTCAAACGGGACCATTTTGAAAGGGATCTCTGGTTTAGTATCATCTTCTATGAGTACCATGAGTCCAGTGCAAGCTGCTGCACAAGATCTGCTGGATTCTATTTTGAACCAAATTTCTCAGGTCCTAGGTAAGGTACTTTGCTCAGATAAAATCTATGCAAGTATATGCCTGTATGTATGACTGTGTGTGCACTGTGTTCATGTATGTAGTCCCTTGGGGACATATGATGAAATTGGAACGATACAGAGAGGATTAGTATGACCCCTATGCAAGGATGAGACACAATGTGCACGTGTATATTCAAATATCTTTTGCATTGTTCACAATATTTATATGCATATATTTTATATATCTATTGCTGTCATGACAGAGAATCATGTTGTTGTTGGAGAATCTATGGAGGCAAAGTCGTTAACCTGTAGTGATTCAAGCTCTCCAAGCAGAGCCAATGGAGACTTAAACTGGTTGGCTGAATCAGATATAACCCGTGCAACAGGTGGTTATAGCTTGTCATTTGCCTTGACTGTGTTGCAGGTACTTAACATGTACTTCTAAGCTCGCTTAATCGATTCTTCTGGATTATTAGTTCAATTCTGCTCTTCGAACTTGTTTCATGTTAGAGTGAGTGCCAGCAGCTTATATGTGACATACTCAGAGCTACTCCAGATGCCGCAACAGCAGATGCAGCAGTGCAAACTGCAAGGCTTGCAAGTAAACTACCTAGAAAGGATTCAAGGTACGATAATGTCCTAAGTTACAACTTCCTCTAAAATATGGGGTGGCAGATTTGATTTGGATAAACATCAATTGACTTTCTGGAGGCAAGCTTAAACTGTTGTAAGTGCTCATCTGAATGTGTTGGAAAGTGTTTTAACTTTGTTTCAGGATGGTAACTCGCTCTAGGATTTTTTTAAGAGTCATGTTCGAATTATTGAGGACATGACAAAGAAAGAAACGAGGACCAGCAGGGGGTTTTTTTATTCAATATTGACACTTGGCATGATTCAAACGACACTTGGCATAATTTGCCTGCACTTTTTTTTCTACTTTTAGCATAAAGTTTCCAATGCTATGTATGAAGCAGAAGCTTCACAGCCATTTTCTCACGCAGATTTTTTCTTTGTATCTTCTACCTGAATTCTCTGTGATCAGCCTTCAGCACTCTCTGTGGTCTGCTTGGGTTTCTGTGCTCAGCTGCCTTTTGTGTTTGTGCAGCAGCCTTTTTATTCCCTTCAATTTGTACTTTGCTGCTGAACTCTACACTAGAAATATGCTCTTTTCCCCCCCTTTTTTTTTCTGTTCATTTAACTCTTTTGGTGCTTGCCACTTCTCTGCCCACAACAAAATAGCAGCACGTTTATTCTGTGAATCAGTCCTTCAGCTTTTTCTTTATTCATAGCTTCAGTTGTATATTTGATGCCCACAGCAAGATGTAATCTACGTCAAGGAAAGCTTATTTCTGCATCAGACTTTCGATGTGAATTTCAATTTTGAGACATGTGCTAAGATCTTTCTGTTGGTATTTAATACTTCCTAACATTTTAACAAAGAATTTGAAAAGAGAATAGTAGAGATGTTATAGATGACATTAAGTTCATAGACTTATGGGAATGATGACTGAATTGTTAAAAGATAGATCATAGTAGACATTGGACGTCATACTCAAACTACAGCTTATAAGACATCCTGTTATACCTTATTAGATACCTTACAAATAAAGAGTAGGATACCTTACAAATAAAGAGTAGGATACCTTACAAATAAAGAGTAAAGACAATTAATCATGAATCACTAAAGCAAATTACTAAATAGTGAAGAACTGAAGAATCAACCATAGATCAAGGCACATCCCACATGAAAGTTTCGAGTCTGTACTTTGGTTACATTCAAATATAAGAAAATTTGGTCAGAAATATTTCAAGTATAATGACATTGGAGTTAATTTGAAAGAGCATGATAGATTAAGGATTTCAAGTAAATATTGTTGCTACACTAGTGATACCTTTCCTTCTTTCATAAATAGAGATTTGGGTCACATAGTTTCTCCTAGTTGTTCTAATCTTCCTATCTATAATTTAAAAGGGATTTTTTCTAGAGCAAAAAAGTTAAAGCTTCATATGTCTAACCTCTATGGTATTTTGCATTCTCAAAGCAATGCAAAAGGGCATTGAAAGTTTTATTATAAGATTTGAGGAATATTTGTGGAATTTTCACACATTGGAAATCTGTAGCAATGAAGAAAGTTTTTGTGAAGGTCAATTTCGCTTCAAGAAGGAACTGTCCTTCAATCATTCGTTTATTTGCAAGTGATATTGCATCACTTGGAAATTTTCATAAAAACCTCATCATTTTTCTATGTGGCCAATTGTCCTAATAATCTTGTTTTACTTGCTCACTCCTGTACATATAGTGCGTGAATTTTTCTTCAATAAAAGTTACTTCAAATCATCAACACCTTTGTAGATCTTATGATTTTAAGTGGTAGCCAAGCTTACCGTTTTTGTATACATTTTCAACTTTCCATAAATGACTTAACAAATTTAGATTTATTGTTGTTTGTTGTAATACATCTGTTAGGTATTCCCAAATGATTAAGTCATTGTTTTAGAGACATTTTGCCTGCCACTCATGATATTTAGGAAGAATTTAATAAAGAAACAAATGTGCTAACACTTAAGTCTTTGAAATTTTCAAGAATTTTAGATTCAAAATCTAATTCTTTGAAGCTTCAAGCTTTTGACTCCACCATGTCACATGCAAAGTAAATCTTCGATGACTTGAAATAAGTAATTTCTTTTTAGGTCAGGGAAGAGTTTTTTTTTTCCCTTTGGTTTCAAATTTGACATATATAGATGTAAGGCTCTTTTAGTAGCAAAACTAAAAAAGAAGTATGTAGAACTAGAAAATAGAAAGAAACATTTGTCTTAAGTGGTACATGAAAGCATTAATTTTTTTTTTTCGGTTATACTTTCTTTTATATATCTTGTATATAGTTGGTATCATTTATTTAAACAATTTGTTGGAAGTCGTATGATTACAAATTTTATTGTCTTCCTTGCAAATCTTTGTCTTTTTTGTCTTTTCATGCACGAGTTTGAACTCTTGGAAGACTTGTTTTAGCTATTACTTGTTCGATCATTTTATACAAACCTTTTAACATTAGATGCTTGGCGGTTGTTCTTTTGCTTCTTGATTGTATTTCTTTTCAACATCTTTTTATTTAAATGATGATGGTAATTTATCCGGAAGATTTTAACGAATAAAATTGTAATAAAAAAAGTAATTGTGTTGCTTTTTCATATATGAAGATAATCCAAACTCGTCTTGGTCCGAACTAGAATTTTATGATAAAAGGTCCAAAGTAGAAAAATATATTTTTAAAATTTGTAGCACGTGCACGCGCGTGCCCACCCACACACACAAACACACACACACACACATACACACACATACACACACATACACACACATTTATTGAATTGATAGAAACCAAGCTCCTTGGCTTTTTCAAGAGTCTTCATACAAAAACTCTCTCTTAGAGCTTCCATCTACTCTTCCTTCTTATTCAAGGTATGCAGTATAAAATTTGAAATATGATTCTTCTTGCTTTGGATAGAAAGAGAAGCTCAAGATGCACTTCTTTGTTAATATTATCTTTTGTTTTCAATGTTTATTTTCTTTCTTCAACCACAGTTTAATTATTATTTTCTTGAGTCTTTGAATTTATTTATTTTTTGTTGCATTAGGGCTTGGAAAAAAGATTATTGTTAAATCTTTACTTTTATTTTATTTTTTTAGTTTTCAAAGTGTATAAGAAACGTTTGCTTGTTTTTTTGCCTTTATTTTTCTACCTTCTTCTTTCCCTCCCTCACCCTTTTAGATTATTTACATTTTGAATTCGAGCTGTTTGATTTTCAGTATACACACATGTGAATGAATAAATAAATGAATGAGTAAATAAATATATGTATATATGTATAAATATATACACACGCACATACAAGTGCAAGTACATATACACGTACACGTGCACTTACACCACCTTCGCGCATACACACGTGTGTGTGCATGCGTGTGCATACATGTATGTATGTGTGTGTATCTCTCTCTCTCTCTCTCTCTCTCTCTCTATATATATATATATATATATATATATATATATATATATATATATATATATATATATATATATATATATATATGTATGTATGTATGTATGTATGTATGTATGTATGTATGTATGTATGTATGTATGTATGTATGTATGTATGTATGTATGTATGTATGTATGTATGTATGTATCTATATATATATATATATATATATATATATATATATATATATATATATATATATATATATATATATATATATATATATATATATATATATATATATATATATGTATGTATGTATGTATATATGTATGTATGTATGTATGTATATGTATATGTATATGTATATGTATATGTATATGTATATGTATATGTATATGTATATGTATATGTATATGTATATGTATATGTATATGTATATGTATATGTATATGTATATGTATATTATTATATATATATATATATATATATATATATATATATATATATATATATATATATATATATGTATGTGTGTGTGTGTATGTGTGTGTGTGTGTATGTGTGTGTGTTATAGCAGTTAGGTGCGTTCAATTCGGTGCGCGTAAGGTGCGTGAACCGAATCGTACGGGGAGGTAAGATGCGTTGTAGCAAAAAAAAAAAAAAAGAAAAAAAAATATATATACACACATATATATATATATATATATATATATATATATATATATATATATATATATATATATATATATAATTTAATTAATATGTGTTTTTACATATACATTCATCATTCATCATTTGACATTGATTCACTAAACAATGAACATTTGTAAATTGTGACTTTAAAATTGAAATACTAAACTTTAAACTTCAAGGATCAAGTTCAACATACCATTATTCATATAAAAGACAAGACAAGATTCAAGAATAACAATTTGAATCTCGACATAGGCATAATGCACACGACACATCGAATATACTGATATATGATAATGCCATACAAAATGTGGCAAAGCAAAATGGATAAAAGCCTTGCCACCTTCCAACAGACAACCTGAAATGATGGAATCTAGATACAAAAGCCCTAAAATGATGTATGCCTATCATGTGAATCATAATCACTCTTCTTCATCCATGCCGATGGAATGGTCAGATGAAGAAGAATCTGGAGAGGAGAGTAGAATGTCTCCTTGTGTACTGACATTCCCATCATTATCGAACTCTGGTTCCCTAATAGGAACCGTCTCTGTAGCAGACGACTCATGATCACTCGATGGTGCAGGAGCACCTCTGCGTCGGGGGCAATGGTGCGCCTCCTACCTCTCACTGGAGCTGCACTAGTAGAAGGACGATCGGTCTGCCTCTGCTGTAAAGCACGTGAGTGTGCTCTAGTAACCCTCCGATCGATCACCTCGAGCTCTGTATGGAGCATGCGATAGATCTCCTTCTCCTCGTCGTGTGTAGATCCTCCCACATCCTTTGTAGACACAAAACTCTTCTCAAATGTAATAGGAGAAACCTACAAAATGAAAATAATAATTTTTAGCTTCAACTTTCAAGCTTCAATGTCTACTATCTAGACTCCACACAATATCTGTCTTGGACCCTCGAGATCCCGCAATGATCGCAAACGCCGAAGATTGGCTTTGCAATATACCACACGCTGAAGTTGTGCCACACTGAGACAATTGCATAATTTGGTGTGCACCAATGAGAATGCACTCCAATTACGCTCACATGAGCTCGCCGAACAATCTTAAAATTAATATCAAAGCTAAGGGCTTATAATGTGAATCAAATCAATTATCAAAATAATAAAATTGTAAACACATTGCACAAAAAGCTCAAAACATAGAAAATACATGAGATAACACTTGTAATGCATATGGAGCGATCGTGGGGTGTCCATATCCATAATGATTC
>CM035426.1:122289417-122294417 GCA_020310875.1 Ceratopteris richardii
GAGAGAGAGAGAGAGAGAGAGAGAGAGAGAAGAGAGAGAGAGAGAGAGAGAGAGAGAGAGAGAGAGAGAGAGAGAGAGAGAGAGAGAGAGAGAGACTTTTTAACGTCTATTAGAGGCCAAAATCGGCCTATGAGACAAAACATATACATCAGTACTTAATCCAATCCACTGTGATCCCAAAAGGAAAATAAAGTGTGAGTCCAGAAGACGGGTATAAAAGGAGTGGACAATAACTGGTATCAAGGGTGTGGGGTGCTATGGGTATGCACTCTATATGCTCAATGGGTGTGATACAAATATGATATGCATAGGGATGGGAGGCTCGATGGTATCACAACCCTCTAAATGCCTGGAGTGGGTGTAGAATATAATGCATCGGTGGGTAAGGCATCATGGCGATCCTCAAAATGCTCTGAATGTCTAGATCGACAGGGGTGCGCTGCTGACGTCTCCGTATCTCCATGTCATGGCGTGCGTGAATCGCCTGAATCTCTCTCTGGTGTGGATGGACTCTCCGGAGTGGGGGTCTCGGTCGTCGACGGTGTCGTCTAAGCTCCTCTGCTCTGTGTAATGTGACACCCCGCATCGAGCTGGGTCCTCGAGTGGCTGTGGGTCTGAAAAAATCTGTAATATGAGTCTGAGGGACGGGGGCCAGGTGTATCTCCATCTGCTGCTGGAGGAGTGATGTACGACGGTGCTGGAGCTCTACTAGGAAACGACCTAGAGGGCGCTGGTCCTCTGTCCCCAATAAAGCCCTGATCTCTCTGCCCCCCCTGAAGAGCTGTGGGTAGCGGTCTCTGATGTCCTCATATGCGTGGCATCTACATGTGTAGTGCTCCTCGTCCTCCACCTCCTCTCTACATATCCTGCATAATCTCTCGTCCCTCGGGGTATGTGTCGCTCGCCCAACCTCAATCTCGAGCTGGTGTGATTATACTCTGAGCTGCCCAATGGCCACTCTCTCAGCTGGTGCCATGTATGTATCCATGTATCGTGGTCTCTGAATGAAACCATCTGCTGTCACTGTCAGGAAGTGCTCTCTGTAGTGTTGCCTCTTTGTGGGAAGAGGCTCCCGTGGTGCTATCCATGTCTCCTTGACGTGTTTCTGTAGTAGATCCTGACGGATGATCCTATTCCTCTCCGAACGAGAGAGGGTAATGTGGGGGGAAGAGAGGTCATACTGAAAGGGGGGAAGATCGGTAATGCTCATGCCATGGTCTGCTAACCATCGGTAAGTCTGTGCATACCATACTCTCTCATGCCCTGTCTCTGCTAAATGTCTGGAGCTCTCAAATGCAAGCCTGGTGAGTCGGCTGGTGCGGAGCTGTCTGACCATCACAGATCATGATGACCTGGGGCAGCAAGCGAGAGAGAGAGAGAGAGAGAGAGAGAGAGAGAGAGAGAGAGAGAGAGAGAGAGAGAGAGAGAGAGAGAGAGAGAGAGAGAGAGAGAGAGAGAGAGAGAGAGAGAGAGAGAGAGAGAGAGAGAGAGAGAGAGAGAGAGAGAGAGAGAGAGAGAGAGAGAGAGAGAGAGAGAGAGAGATATTAACGTCCACGGGAGGCCGAAATCGACCTATGGGACCGATCAGGTACATCAAAACATTACATTCCACTTGGGGGGAAGCCCTCAAGGGGCTATAATAAAAGGGAAAAATCAAAATAAAAGGGGGGGATGTGGCTTCCAAAGCACTCTTATGACTCATAAGAGTTTCAAAATTACATCAATATATATTACAAATGAGGGAGATAGCTGTTTCTTCCTATGTGGTATGGGTATGGAAATCTCTGATAATAGCTTGACCGCCTCTGTATACTGCCCACTTTCCATTCTTCCTGGCTTCTCTGACTTTAGTTAACTCTGCTGGTCGATTTTTAAGTTGGAGTGGGGTGAGTTCATCTGCTATCCATACTTTAGTACCTTGTAGTGACTTTGCTTGCTTCATGACAGCTATCTTATCTGACATGTCAAAATAGCTTACCCTTGCCTGAGTTCCTTTGGGTGTGATGAAGACCGGAGACCCTAGATTGATGAAGGGGACCACCTTGGTTAGTTGTGCTTCTAGTACTTCTGTTTCAAGGATGCAGTCATCTTTTAACTCGGGTTCGATGTCCTCTCTGTCCCATCCTAGGGGGAGGCCTCCAATCCTGATAACTTTCTTGTTGCCGTCCACCAATTCCTGCTCCTTTACCACAGCCATTACTTCTTTTGAAAAATGTGTAGAGCTGGATACTTTTACCTCGGATAATTGTGTTGTCAAGTCGACTTTATTTGTTGATTCAGCTCCTGTTTGCTGGTTGTTTCCTTGTGTTTCATCAAGTTTTTGTTGCAATCTGGCTATTTGTTCATCTTTCTTACTAATTTCATGCTTCATTGCTTCCATTTCTCCTTGGAGTTTCTTCAGTTCTTGGAGTAAGTAAGACTCCCATGCTGTTGGTTTGTTGACTGGGGTTGGTATAGAAAGCGGCTGGTGCAACAGGGGAGAGGCAAAGCTTTTCCTGCCTTCCATGTTGTTGCTGTAGACAAGGGAGCGAGGAGAAGGGTGCTGGAAAGCTCAAGGAGAGGGTCCCCTCCCTCACCCTCCCCGAGGGGGAGAGAGAGAGAGAGAGAGAGAGAGAGAGAGAGAGAGAGAGAGAGAGAGAGAGAGAGAGAGAGAGAGAGAGAGAGAGAGAGAGAGAGAGAGAGAGAGAGAGAGAGAGAGAGAGAGAGAGAGAGAGAGGAAATCGATGTACATAGGTTATGTCTCTGATCAATCGAAAAGAGAGTGTGCTAAAAATAAAAACTGATGCTAATAGAAGGAAAATCTGAGTCTCCAAAACGTGCATGTGTGGAGAAATCATGAGAGAGTGGGGATAAATGGAGTGCTATTCCTATTGTAGCCTACATGCAAGGGGGTATTATAGATATGAGAATGCATCTAAGTGACTGATCATCTTTGCCCATAGCCCATGTGTGGGTGTTGTATGTGGTATGTAGGTGAAGGTGGCGTGAGGACTTCCCGGATGATTGCAGCGAGATGGACCATCATCTGGGCCCGCCTATCCTTAGTGTCTGGATAATGAGGCTCAATATCTGCAATCTGGTGTCGATGAAATCTTTGTGTCTGATAGCCTATGGTGCAGGGTCGTCTCCTAGCACGAGAGGTGTTAGCGTGCTAAAGAGTCACCCTTCTTTGTGTGACAACAGGTGGGGCGGGGGGCTGATGCAAGTCGTGGGGCGAAGATGTCAGTGAGCTGTGTTTGTTTGCCACCGGTCGGAGTTGCTCTGGTGAGTTGGAGTAGGGCATCTCATAGAGTGTGTAGATGGCCCAAATCATATCCGATGGTATGCCCGAACCTTGAAGGCGTCGGAAAAGCTTCTTTCGTGGCACTATACCGAAGGCTTTGCAGAAATTCACAAAGTAGCAATATAGTCTCTTCTTTGGCACTTTTGCGCCATCAATGAGGCAACACAGAATGAAGATGTGATCAATAGTGGAGAAAGACCAATGGAAACCTTCTTGACCATGTTCTCGTAGCCCCTTCCTCTCCGTATAAAGCTGAGCTTTGCCTCAAGAACCGCCCTGTAAAGCTTGGCATGGTGTGACCAATCATAATAGTCCTGTAGTTCCTTGGGTGTAGGGTGTCACCTGATTTGTGGATGGATACAATGGTGTTCCTCGTCCCCTCCTCTAGGAAGCCCTCCCCTATAGCAAAGCTGAAAACATGTGCAATCAATGGAGCTATAGTGTAGACTGTGTATATGAGGTTTTCACTTTGTAGTCCTATTTGTTCAGTGGAGCGCCCATGATGTAGCCGCTCAATGGCCCTTTGAATGATCTTTGCTGCGAAGAAAGAAGAGCAAGTAGGATGACGTTCCAGTGGTTGGGGGATGGGAGGCTGTCCAGGTACCTCATATAATCTCTTGGCATAGGCATGCGAAATCTGTTGGGTCTCCAATAGGTGCGCCTCCTCAAATTCCCATCTCTTTCGACGTGTGAGGGTTTTCATATATCTCCTAGCTTCCACTTGTGTGATGGTGGTATGTGGGGGGGCATGTCACAGGCGTATATGTGAGGGTGTCCCCTTTGAGGGATAGTGCGAGATAGCTCTGATATGCTCCAATGGGTATAGATGGTATGGTAAAGGAACTGAGTATGTTGGTGGCCTCCTTGGGTCCCATGATATAATCTACGATACTCCCTCCTCCAGATAGAAGAGCATTGTTTCCTGCAACATGATTCGAACATCCTGAATCTATGTAGAACAAATTAACATCTTCTTTACCTTCTTTGTGGCTTAGATTCATAAGAAGCAATGAGTCTTCATGTGGTTGATCTTCTGAATAATTGTTGTAGTCCCTTCTATTATAGCTTCTATTTTTATTGTTGAAGTTGTGTCCACCTCTGCCTCTATTGCTGCCATATCCACCTCTTCCACTACCTTTTTGGGTCTTCCCATTGAACCAACAATTCTGAGTGGTGTGGTTGGTTTTATCGCATATGGCACAAGGTTGAACATTCTGACATTTGGCTTTGTCTTGCTTTGGTCCTTTCTTCTTCCCTTTCCACTTGCTCTTGCTTGCGAAGTTGGCTTGGGAAGTCTCTTCTTCATCTTCTTCCTTCTTCTTGCCTTTCTGCTTCTTATTCTTCTTATCTGCATATAGAGCAGTAGTTGAATTACCAAGATAAGAGTTACCTTCCTTTATGCTATTGTTAGCTTCTTGATTGAAGAGTTGTCCAAGAAAGATGTTGAAGTCTAGAGTTTGCACATCCATGATGGGATCATAAGCCGTCGTGAAGGATTGCCATTGCTTATCACTTCGAATGCCGTTGAGAATTTGCCTCATGATGACCTCTTCTTCAATCAGCTCTCCATTGGATGCTAACTCATCCGCAACCTCCTTGACCTTGGTAACAAACTCTGTGATGGCTTGTTTAGGTGTCCTCTTTATTTGGTTGAACTCGTTCCAAAGATGAACTCTTTCTTGCTTTGGTACTAGCAGAAAAGAGGGTCTCGAGGGCA
>CM035426.1:122306917-122321917 GCA_020310875.1 Ceratopteris richardii
TTTAAAACTTTGGAGTAGAAAGTTAAGCATGGGTGAAGAGGTTTGTAAAGGAGCATTACAAAAGAACTTATTCCAAGCATATAGCTTCCAACTTCCCTTATACCACACCCGTGCATTTTCCATAAACTTCCAAAAATATAAGTCCATAAAGGCTTTTGAGAAGCGGTAATATGCATAATAAAAGCTACTCGCCTTGCCATTAAATGGGAATGTAGTTGCAGGATTCCAAGGCCACTTCTTATCTTGGGCTGGCATACATATTTCCATGCAGAGAGTGCCAATGCCCGATTATGCCTTTTATTCCATAGAAAATCCTTCAGGAGGCATTCGAAGATATGAGGATGACATTTCTTCCAATCAAGCAACAATAAGTAGTACATAACATAGGGTTGCAAGAAAGTTTGGACAATTATGATCTGAGCATGTAAATGCCATTGCGCAGCATGCCACAAGTCCATTTTACATTGAATTCTATGCAATACCCATTCATTTTTGTCTTTAGTGGAAACATTCATGCCAAGAGGGTATCCAACATGACGAAATACATTGCCCTTCTCAATTTTAGGTTCCTCCCACTTGGAGTGAAAGTGTTGTGCAAAGATATCAATAAGTGCTGATTTTCTCATATTGATATGCAAAGCAAATGCAATGGAAAAAGGTTTCAAACAGGTAACAATATTTTGAACATTTTCCTGATTTGCTTTTGCAAAGATGAAAGTATCATCAGCGAAACCAACAGCGATTTGCTGAGTTCCAAATACGGAAATACAATGAATAGAGCAAGAATTTATTTTAGCCTCCAACAAGTAAAAAACACACCCCCACACACACACACACACACACACACACACACACACACACACACACACACACACACACACACACACACACACACACATATGTATATATATATATATGTATGTATGTATGTATGTATGTATGTATGTGTGTATGTGTGTATGTGTGTGTGTGTGTATGTATGTATGTATGTATGTATGTATGTATGTATGTGTGTGTGTGTATGTATGTATGTATGTATGTATGTATGTATTGTGTTGTGCTCCAAGCTACTTCTTCTTCTTGTGCTGTTTGTGTGCTTCCACAGACCTCAAATTCCAACATAAACTTTTCAATTATCATTCCCGTCGGGCTATTATTATGCAGTTTATTACTGTAGGCATCATGATTTGTGCGTTTCGGGGGTGATTGAAATCTAGAGTTATGGTCCAAATTCTTTTCGGTTGCCCATAAAACTTTACTTGTGCATTGCCTCAATATTAGTTCATTCTTAGAAACATCTCTATACACAACTCCGCTGACATGGAAGGAATGAGCCTGCTAGGATCTCATTGCTGTTTGAGTATCCATATTGGTCATTCATACATACACTGCCCTTGATGCACTTGATCGTATCTATTGCATGCTACTTTCTTGAGAAAGCAACCACTATTCTGATGGGCTGAGGATTTCATTCTCTTGCGTGAAGAATTTATGGTTTCGCACCTACATAAAGATTAGCATGGATCTCACCAACTACTAGGTTTACTGAAAAATCATATAGCTTTAGCATCTACTTGCAATGACCTTCATCTGGAGACAGATTAGAGATTACTGCTCTTGGAAAAATGGTTCAATGCTTTGCTTGAGCTTCTACTTGGTTCTCATTACATATCTTGATTTTGGTATCACATGTAGTTGCTGGTGGGGTTGGAATAAGTCGAGTGCTGGGTGGCAAAGCAGATGTGCTAATGTGCTGTAAGCATCAATTCATTACCATTTTTTCTTATGAACAGTAATGATTGCATGCGCTCATGCAGCATACTTAATTTTGATGCTAGCACTTAGATTCTGCACTCGGTTTTCTTTGCCTTTGATGCAGTGATAAGATAGAATCCAAACACCCTGCATTTGGGCATTGTCGACCCATTAAGTGTTGGTGGACAGATATTTTGCAATGCTCTACTTCTTCCCCTTCATGCAATTCAGATAACACACGTTCTGGCTTCTCAATCATCTCAGGTTTTGATTCCTGTAGTTCATCTTTCGAGAAACCATGTATGTCCAAGGTAGCAGCCCTGCACGTTTGCTTAGGGAACACTTGTTCTCTCAGATCAGATCAGCACCCCCATGCAAATCCTCATCCATTCCAGTTATGTAAACTGCTGGGGAGTCCTGTGTATTATTAGCTGTCCTGGGTAAGTATGCATGTATTGCTGTACATTTATACATATTTAATGAAGTTCTGTCGTTCTATGTACATGTATACATATGGTTATTAGAGCATATTATTGTATTGTTTTTTTATTATTTGCTGGACAATGCAACAAATATACCAAACCTCAGGTGCGTGTGTTGCAGTTGTGGTCTGCTTGTTCTATATGTGCTGATCCTGTTGAAGCTAAGATGTACCAGCAAATATCTTAAGATTAAAAAAAATGTTTTTTGGAGATGGGTGAGCATGGTGTAACATGATGATTGTATTAAGAATTTTCTGTTTTTTTATTGATAATATGTAAAGGGATGATTTATTTGGAGTCTTTGCATGGTGAAATATCTGATAATATTAGTGATGATGATCTGGAATAAAATGAAAGAGTTTCATGAATATGTATGCTATTTGATGTTTGGCATGCATCATAATTTATGCCTAATGCTATAAGGGGAATGAATCGTCTGCTCTGGTATTGTGCTTTATTTTGTCTTGTTTTGCAGCAGTCTGCAATTATACTTATTTCTTCCATTTGATTTATAGTGATCTGAACAATATCATTGTTGATATGAATATGGTGGTGTCACATGCAATCTGTAGATGAAGTTAACTAGTACTAGATTAATAATTGTAATAATGATAGAGAGAGTATAATTGTCCAAGAATGACCTTGAAATACATATATTTCTGGTCATCTATAAACAAGGTGTGTTTAAACTATCAGATTTTTAGTTTCTGCTGTGCTGATTCTGGAGTATTGGAACATTAAAGCTGGATATAGATCACCCCATCCACATTATGGTTGTTTGTTGGTTTAGACCTGGATGTCTTCTTACTGGAGCCATGAGTGGCTCTGTTGTGTCTTTTTTTCTGCTGTCCAAATTGTTCGACCCATGGTGTGCATATTCTGTATCTTGGTGCATAGAGTTGTATTTGATAGTGCCGTTATCTATATTAGTGCTCGTACTCAGAATGAGATTGCTTGACTGAAACAACTCTTGAATACTGGTTTTTGCTTAAGTGCATGTGACATGAATTTGCTTGCAGCAATGATGGGCTCCAGACTTTTATTGAGAATTTTGTCAAAGATCAGTTCCTGCCACCTGTGCGTGTCGATTATCGAAACCGAGTGCAA
Source organism: Ceratopteris richardii (assembly GCA_020310875.1). Classification (NCBI taxonomy): domain Eukaryota; kingdom Viridiplantae; phylum Streptophyta; class Polypodiopsida; order Polypodiales; family Pteridaceae; genus Ceratopteris; species Ceratopteris richardii. The sequence continues at coordinate 122,310,262 of CM035426.1, forward strand.
GATGCATTGGCAAGTGAGTGCTTTTGCTAGTTCATGGGTTACCAAGTTAGTAAAAGACATCATGAATGTTTGTGATCATAGTTCACTTATATCAAACATTAGTTCTGACAGAAAGTGCTGCTTTCTAGGTCCTGCAGCATTTCGTCCGAAGTCACGCCCTGGAGCATCATACGAACCTTCCATTGAGAATGGAAGACCTGTTTTGCAGGGTCCTCTTGCAGCAACTCGGCTCGCCAATGAGGTAAATTTATTTCCATCTTGCGCTACCTTGTGATTCTGAAGTGCATCACTTTACTGTAGCAACAAATATCTTGCAGGGATTTTCATTCAAGAACGAAATGATATGGAAAGTGAGGGGTTTTAGGAGTGCAGAAATTCCCTTGAACACAAAGTGTTCATGTAGTTATGTATATAGGATGGATTATGGGGAGTAGAGATAGGACAGAGGGTGGAAAAGAGAAAGAGGGGTGGAGGATGGCTTGAAACTATGAGCTTCATGATATTCTTTGCAGACTTCTTTTTTTGGTCATATTTCTTTCTTAATTTCTTTATTAATGGCGTTATTAATTCCTTTAATGAAAAAATATTTCTTTATTGTTTTAATTTTTTTAATAAATGGCTTCTTTATGTGGGTATTACCTGTCTTTTACTTACAGAGAACATTGATTACCTCTTAGCATGTAACTTTTTCTTTTTTGTCTCTCTAGCCCTCCATTGAGAATGAGGCATCAAAGAGCTGTTTGACAGAGAACATTGATAATATGCCTTGGGAAGGTCTCCCTTCAAATCGTTTACGTCTATGAGACCAAACATAAGATACATGATGTGGATGTCATCCAACAGTCACAAAGATAAATCAAGATCATAAAAATCTAATACAATCTAGCTTCAAACATGGGTGGTGAAATACTAAGGGTGATGGTGGGATGATGGAGCCCTATCTTTGGGGGTATATGCATGTCTTTATGCTAAGGGTAATACAAACATGACAATGCATCTGTCTACTAGCTCCAACCAGTGGCAATGGAGGGATGGAGGATGTGATACCTAGGTGGAGCCGATGCTAGGGCTGCTTGTATGAAAGCTATAGGATCTGCTCTCATCTGGGCTATTCACTCCGCACCCTCGTCGCGATATCGGGCTCGAATCTCCACTATCTGGGGATGCTATAGTGTCACTCCTATGAACCCTGTGGCTCGTGGTCATTGGCTAGGTCACCCCACCTCTGCCTGTTGTAGTGTTACTCATTGGGAAACATGTGGCTTTTGGCCGTAGGGGGGTTTCTGTGGACCTTTAGAAAAAATTAGTGAGCTGTACCTGTCTCCTCTCCATCTATGTAGCCTGCGTGTCAGTGGTAAGAGTGCATCCCTATGCCTTTTGAATCTTTGTCAAGAAACGTCCTAACTGTCTCTGATCTCGAGAATCCATAATCTCTAGTATAGAGAGAGAGAGAGAGAGAGAGAGAGAGAGAGAGAGAGAGAGAGAGAGAGAGAGAGAGAGAGAGAGAGAGAGAGAGGGAGGGAGGGAGGGAGGGAGGGAGGGAGGGAGGGAGGGAGGGAGGGAGGGAGGGAGGGAGGGAGGGAGGGAGGGAGGGAGGGAGGGAGGGAGGGAGGGAGGGAGGGAGGGAGGGAGGGAGGGAGGGAGGGAGGGAGGGAGGGAGGGAGAGAGAGAGAGAGAGAGAGAGAGAGAGAGAGAGAGAGAGAGAGAGAGAGAGATATTAACTCTTCTGGAGGCCAAACTTGGCCTACGAGACAAAAACCATGTACAGGTGTAGTAACCCTGTGTAGAAGATAAAATGAAATAAAAAGTATATCGCTACACAAAGCTATATAGGGCTGGAAAAGGCTGGGGAGACGTGGCTCTGACTCTGCAGATAGTGGCCACCTAATACATGGGGGGATCCAAAATGTGAGTAAAACGCCCTAGCTACAGGTGATGGGTGGAGGTGGGTGTAGTATGTGGTACATCGGTGGTGGTCTGAGTGCCTCCTGAAGGAAGACAACCCAGGGGGTGGTGGTACGCCTATGCTCCATCATGTGGTGGTAGGCAATCCTGATTCGTGCGATATCCTCCTGATATAGTCGTGGTCGACGATATCTGCCCATGCATGGTCGGCATCGTGCTCTCTGTGCTCCTGCCTGGTGGAGCGTGAGCCCTATAGATGGACCTCTCTGATGTAGCTCAATTCGTTGAAAGAACTGGGTAATGGACCTCTCTGATGTAGCTCAACTCGTTGAAAGAACTCACCCGTGGCTGATGTATGGGCTCTAGTGACCGCTCTCGCCTCTCGTATGCTGCTGTGAGAAAGCGTCCCAAGCGTCTCTGGTCACCCATAGTCATGCACAGCTTTGGAACTTTGCTCGTAGGTCTAAGTATGCTCGACATCTGATAACAAAATGCTCCTCACTCTCTACCTCTGTCTGGCATACTGGGCACCACCTCTCCTCACGGGGGACTCCCCTGGACCGACCCCTCTCAATCTCGAGCTGATGTGATGAAACCCGGAGCTGCCCAATCACGACTCGTAGGGGGGGAAGGTAGGTCTGCATGTATCTCGGAATCTCGATGAAGCCCGTGCCCGATATACGTAGAAAATGCTCGCGGTAGGAGAGCATTTTCGGTGGCAATGTACCCCTAGGGCTCACCTATGTCCTCTGTATGTATCTATGCCATATCTCTTGACGAATGATCCTATTCCTCTCTTGATGAGAGAGTGAGTAGGTGGGTGCATGAGAGTCGTACTGTAGTGGTGGTAGCGTGTCTATGTCAAAGCCATGGTGGGCAAGCCAGTCTCGTGTCTGTGCATACCATGAGGAGGTGTAGCCTGCTAATGCCATATCACGTGATACCTTGAAAGCACAATAAGCAATGCGCTCTGTATCCATGCTCCGAAGTCTGTGTCATAGGCATATTGTCTTGAATAGTGCCTCAACTAGCATCGGTGGTGCAACGAGCTCTACTCTAATGATATCATGTGGTACTGAAGGCTTGCTGCGGATAAGTCTGGCAATCATGAGGATCTCTGGCCTCTCTAATGCTGTCCATACTGATGTGGCTAATCCTGGTCCCCATATGGCTGCCCCATACATGAGCGCTGGCGTAACCAAAGTGTCAAAGAGCCATCCCTTTGTGCGGGGCTCCTGAAAATATGCCTGGTGGAACTTTCTCTCCATCAAAGCTAGTGCTGCGTACCCACGTGTGATGCGGTCATGGGCTGCCTGAGCCATAGAGAAGACCCTTGATGCTGCTGTAAATATCACCCCCAAGTAAACATATGATCCGACCACCTCGATCGGTCCACCTGCTGCTCTGCCCAAACTATGTCTGCGTACCTATGCTGATGTATGAAAGATCAAGACCTTGGTTTTACCAAGGTTCACAGATAACCCTCTGTGTCTGCAAAAGTCATCTAGGCCATGTAGATGATGCTGTAGACCTTCTGCAGACTCTGAAACCAATACAATATCATCAGCGTATAAAAGAATATGGACAGTGGACCCGTGTACCTCAATGCCATCTCCCCCTTGTTGCTGTATGAAGTCCACTATCTCATCAATGTAGAGACCAAAGAGGGTGGGTGAGAGAGGGCATCCTTACTTCACCCCGATAGTGCTAGCAAGTGGATCAGATAAACCCCCTGGACATCTGACTCTCAGAGTGAAGATGTGGTCAATGGTAGAGTAATCTCGTCCGAAACCTGCCTGTCCTGAGCCTCAGCGAGAGTACTCAACTCTGTCTCTAGTACCGCCCCATATAACTTGGCCAATATAGGGCCAATCATGATCGTCCGGTATGTAGCTGGATCCATAGTATCACCTGACTTATTAATGGGCACTGTGGTGTGCTCAGTCCATGAGTCTGGGAACCCTTCAACCAATGCACGGTTGAAGAGATGGGCAATGAGCGGTGCGAGAGTAGAGCCTCCATAGATGAGGTGCTCTGCCTATAAATTGAAATGATCATGGGCCCTGCCATGCTGCAGCCGGGCAATAGCGCGTCCCACCATAGTGGGTGTGAAGAAGTCAGAGGTAGTAGGACGTGAGCTCTGCGGTATGGGAATGGGAGGCTGCTCTGGGATCTCGTATAGGCTCCGTGCATAGCTATGCCAAGTGCTCGGGTCTCAGATAGGTGTGAAGAAGTCAGAGGTAGTAGGACGTGAGCTCTGTGGTCTGGGAATGGGAGGCTGGCCTGGGATCTCGTATAGGCTCCGTGCATAGCTATGCCAAGTGCTCGGGTCTCAGATAGGTGTCTGCTATCTCCCCTCTCTCAAATGTCGCCATGCCACTACATTGTCTCGACTCATGAGCAAATGGTAAATATCCCAATATTGTCTCTCCTCCCAATCTCCCTGTTTGCGGCGAGTAAGGCTCTGCATGCGACGCTATGCCTGTGTGTGTGTAATATCTCCTCTATGCTCTAAAATCCGTAGGTGCTTCTGCAGCTCACGACAATCTGCATCATACCAACGGTTCTGGGGCATGGATCCTGTGCGTGGAGGGTGCATATGTGTGCGGTGTGGGAAGCTGTGGAGAGCTGAGTCCTGTAGGATGGTGGTGATATGTGAAGAGAAGACCCCAGATGCTGCTGTAAATGTCACCCCCAAGTAAACATATGATCCGACCACCTCGATCGGTCCACCTGCTGCTGTGAACAAACTATGTCTGCGTACCTGTGCTGATGTATGAAGGATCAAGACCTTGGTTTTACCAAGGTTCACAGATAACCCTCTTTGTCTGCAAAAGTCATCTAGGCCGTGTAGATGATGCTGTAGACCTTCTGCAGACTCTGAAACCAATACAATATCATCAGCGTATAAAAGAATATGGACAGTGGACCCGTGTACCTCAATGCCATCTCCCCCCTGCTGCTGTATGAAGTCCACTATCTCATCAATGTAAAGACCAAAGAGGGTGGGTGAGAGAGGGCATCCTTGCTTCACCCCGATAGTGCTAGCAAGTGGATCAGATAAGCCCCCTGGACATCTGACTCTACCAGATACTCTCTCGTATAAGGCGTAGATCCCCCATATCATCTCCTCCGGAGCTCCGATGTCAACTAGTCGTCTGAAGAGTCGATCCCTGGGAACACTGTCAAATGCTTTGCGGAAGTCCACAAAGCAACAATATAATCTCCTCTTCTTCACCCTTGCCTGGTCGATCAGGCATCTCAGAGTGAAGATGTGGTCAAGGGTAGAGTAATCTCGTCTGAACCCTGCGTGTCCTGGAGCCTTGATGCCCTTCCTCTCAGCGAGAGTACTCAACTCTGTCTCTAGTACCGCCCCATATAACTTGGCCAATATAGGGCCAATCATGATCGTCCGGTATGTAGCTGGATCCATAGTATCACCTGACTTATGAATGGGCACTATGGTGTGCTCAGTCCATGAGTCTGGGAACCCTTCAACCAATGCACGGTTGAAGAGATGGGCAATGAGCGGTGCGAGAGTCGTGCCTCCATAGATGAGGTGCTCTGCCTGTAAACCGAAATGATCATGGGCCCTTCCATGCTGCAGCCGGGCAATAGCGCATCCCACCATAGTGGGTGTGAAGAAGTAAGAGGTAGTAGGATGTGAGCTCTGTGGTCTGGGAATGGGAGGCTGGTCTTGGATCTCGTATAGGCTCCGTGCATAGCTATGCCAAGTGCTCGGGTCTCGGATAGGTGTCTGTTGTCTCCTCTCTCTCAAATGTCCCCATGCCACTCACTGTCTCGGCTCATAAGCAAACGGTAAATATCCCAATACTGTCTCTCCTCCCAATCTCGCCGTTTGCGGTGAGTAAGGCTCTGCATGCGACGCTGTGCCTGTGTGTGTGTAATATCTCCTCTATGCTCTAAAATCGTTAGGTGTTTACGCAGCTCAGGACAATCTGCATCATACCAACGGTTCTGTGGCATGGATCGTGTGCGTGGAGGGTGCATATGTGTGCGGTGTGGGAAGCTTCGGAGAGCTGAGTCCTGTAGGATGGAGGTGATATGTGATGTAAGTGTGTCCAAAGGTGAGAATGGATCGAGGGAGAGTAGGGGGGTGTGTAAATGGTGTGCATATGCCATAAACGTGTGAGAGCTCGTGTGTGAAGTGTATCGTGGTATGTATCTCAGTGGGTGAGGGAGGGTCTAATGGAATCGGAGATGAGAGTGTGAATTTGATAAATGTGTTGTCAGCACCGAGTGGGCGTCGTCCAATACTAAGTGAAGGGATGAGTGAAGCTCCAGAGGTAGTACCCAAAATGTAGTCGACTGTGCTCTCACCTCCCCCGTGAGGGAAGCAAGTAAGTCCGCTTGAACCTGGCCAACGATTCATCCCGTTATATATAACGAGATGATGTCGGCTGCCTAGCTCGAGTAGATGTCTTCCATAGCCGGTGGTGTCCTGACCCGTATCTGCCGATACTCTGCTGGTGCTAATCTCAACCGGGTCTCTGGCCCTCATGAGATGTGGGTGGTCCATGTCGTATGCCGCGCACTGATGCGACTGAGTGCGGCCATTGAAGTCCCCCATAAGGAAGACTTCACCTAGTGTGCTGTAATGTAGTATCTCATCTGAAAGCGCTGTGTATGGTGAGTCTCTATCTCGGATCGGTCCCCCGAGATCGCGTCCTGTGTATCGAGAGTCGCCTGGTGGGAAGTAGCATATAGCAATGTAAATCGAGCTGCCCTGTGCTATCTCCATGCGAACCCACATGTATCGTGCCTCCTCATCTCTACCTATAATATGGATCCGGCTCTGTATCTCCTGTCGAAATACGATGGCCACTCCTCCCGATCCTCGTGCTGTACTCTGTCTCGTCGTGGTCCTGAATGAAGATTCCCAATGAAAACCTGCAATGCGTGGTAGACCTCTCTCTCGGCTCTCGTGTGTCTCTGTGATGCACGCAAAGTCATGTGATGCGAGGATCTCCTCGACTTTGTCTGGTCGCGTCCAGAGTGACCCGTTGCAGTTCCACACTGCTCCTCTGAGTGGTATCTCCTGGTGTAGTGATGTCTCATAGGCCGCATGGCCCTATTTGATAGGGCGTCCATCTATGAAGACCTTACCATCGCGGTAAAAGGCCTTCCTCCCTTCTCGACGTGCCTGGAGTATCTGTGGCATGCAAGCGCGTCGGTGTGCCACCTGCATACGCGTGAGGTCCTCGTCCATGTAGAGGGTGCTGCCGGGTAGTGCACGTAGTACTGATCGACGTCTAAAAAAGGAGGTCCGTGCCTCCTCGGAACTCATCTTGAGGATGAGTGCTCGCGAACGCAATGTATCCCTCCCAACCCTCCATGCGTCTGTGTAGGGCATGCTCTCGTATCCAAGTCGACGACAAATGTCAGTGGCGTCTGCCTCCGGTGATACCCCTTCGGGTAGGCATGTAATCCGAATGTGAAGTCTTCGAGTGTGTCGAAGCCTCTCCTCCTCAAGTGTGTCCTGGACTCGTGTGAGCTCTTCTTTCTGCACGTCTCCCTAACTTCCTTCTTAACCCTTTTGTGTACTACTTCCACCCATGACTCTCGAGTAGATTCTACCTCCGTTTTGATTTCCTTCTTTATTTCTTCCTTGAGTATCTCCACGTTGGAGATCTCCCCCTCTTCTTTCATGTGCTCATAAGCTGTCCTCCAATGGTCTCTTTCTTCTGTGAGAGTCTTCTCTTGTTCTTCAAGTCCTTTGACTTTATTCATTACTTGTTCTTCGAGTCCTTTGAACTTTTCCATCATCTTTCGTATCTCCATATTGAGGTTGCGGTCTGCTTCCTTTTTTGGCCTCTTTGAGAGCTTTAGCAATAAGGTTGTCCACTTCCTTCCGGTCCATGGGAGCCATTTCAAGGTTTAGGATTAGGGCTCGGGGAGAGAGAGAGAGAGAGAGAGAGAGAGAGAGAGAGAGAGAGAGAGAGAGAGAGAGAGAGAGAGAGAGAGAGAGAGAGAGAGAGAGAGAGAGAGAGAGAGAGAGAGAGAGAGAGAGAGAGAGAGAGAGAGAGAGAGAGAGAGAGAGAGAGAGAGAGAGAGAGAGAGAGAGAGAGAGAGAGAGAGAGAGAAGGTTACTAGGGTTTCAAGTTGAGCTTTGGGTTAGGTTTAGGTTAGGGTTAGGGATAGGGTTTTGGGTTAGGACTAGGGTTAGGGTTTTGGGTTAGGGTTAGGGTTTAGGTAGGGTAAGGTAAGGGTTTCGATTATGTTAGGGCTAGAGTTATAGGTATGGACGTGAGGCATAGTGTGGATTAGGCTTATGGATTCAGATGGCTGGCAGGCATGGAGCTGAAGTCGGGCAGCACGAACCCTAATTGGGTGGAGCAAATGGCATGTAGACCCGGGGCAGAAACCCTAAACGGGAAGGAAAACGGGTTCTGACATGTGGCGATGACAGACCTGTGGCGGACTGTAAGAGCTAGCACGCAAACCCTAATCGATGCACAGATGGCTTGCTCGACCTGTGGCGGGCTGTAGGAGCTGGCACGCAAACCCTAATCCCTGCAGATGGCGGAATTGTAGGCGCAGTTTACTGGCGGGCAGAGCAGATGACCGGCGACCTGGAGCAGGGAGCGGGCTGGCGACCTGGAGCAGAGAGAGAGAGAGAGAGAGAGAGAGAGAGAGAGAGAGAGAGAGAGAGAGAGAGAGAGAGAGAGAGAGAGAGAGAGAGAGAGAGAGAGAGAGAGAGAGAGAGAGAGAGAGAGAGAGAGAGAGAGAGAGAGAGAGAGAGACTTTTTAACGTCTATTAGAGGACAAAATCGGCCTATGAGACAAAACATATACATCATTATGATCCAATCCACTGGGATCCCAAAAGGAAAATAAAATGAGTACAAATTAGAGTATAAAAGGAGTGGATAATAATAGCTAGCGTCAAGGGTGTGAGGTGCTATAGGCATGCACTCTATATGCTCAATGGGTGTGATACAAATATGATATGCATAGGGAGGGGAGGCTCGGTGGTGTCATAACCCTCTAAATGCCTGGAGTGGGTGTAGGATATAATGCATTTGGGTAAGGCATAGTTGCGATCCGTAAAATGCTCTGCACATCGAGGTCCATGGGGGTGCGCTGCTGACCTCTCCGTATCTCCATGTCGTGGTGTGCGTGAATCGCCTGAATCTCTCTCTGGTGGGGACGGGCTCTCCGGAGTGGGGGTCTCAGTCGTATACACTGTCGTCTAAGCTCCTTTGCTCTCTATAATGTGACACCCCGCGTCAATCTGGGTCCTCGGGTGGTTGAGAGAGAGAGAGAGAGAGAGAGAGAGAGAGAGAGAGAGAGAGAGAGAGAGAGAGAGAGAGAGAGAGAGAGAGAGAGAGAGAGAGAGAGAGAGAGAGAGAGAGAGAGAGAGAGAGAGAGAGAGAGAGAGAGAGAGAGAGAGAGAGAGAGAGAGAGAGAGAGAGAGAGAGAGAGAGAGAGAGAGAGAGAGAGAGAGAGAGAGAGAGAGAGAGAGAGAGAGAGAGAGAGAGAGAGAGAGAGAGAGAAAGTCATATTAACGTCTTCTGGAGGCCAAACTTGGCCTATGAGACAAAACCATGTACAAGTGTAGTAACCCTGTGTAGAGGATGAAATGAAATAAAAGGTATATCCCGACACAAAGATATATATAAAGCTGGAAAAGGATGGCGAGAGAGAGAGAGAGAGAGAGAGAGAGAGAGAGAGAGAGAGAGAGAGAGAGAGAGAGAGAGAGAGAGAGAGAGAGAGAGAGAGAGAGAGAGAGAGAGAGAGAGAGAGAGAGAGAGAGAGAGAGAGAGAGAGAGAGAGAGAGAGAGAGAGAGAGAGAGAGAGAGAGAGAGAGAGAGAGAGAGAGAGAGAGAGAGAGAGAGAGAGAGAGAGAGAGAGAGTTTTTACGTCTATTAGGAGGCCGAACTCGGCCTATGAGACAAATCGATGTACATGGGTGTATCTTCTGTCAATCTGAAAAGATAAAAGTGCTGTAAAAACTGGTAAAGCTGATATAGATCTCCGTAGTATGCATGTGGAGATACCCAATAAAGTGGGGGGGTGTATGGAGTGCGATATCGATGATAGTCTATATGCAAAAGGGTAGTAGAACAAGCATGAGAATGCATCTGAAACGATTAACTAGCTCCATCCTGCGCTAGTGGGCGGGTGTAAGATGTGATACATAGGTGGAGGTGGAGTCAGGGCCACCCTAATGGCTATAGCTGGATCAGCCATCATCTGGGATTGTCTCTTCTCCTTGGCACGATGGTCACAAGCCTGGATTTCCGCAATTTGGTGTCGGTGAAGTCCCGGGGCCCGATATCCTATAGCATGGGGCCGTCTCCTAGCTCGAGAAGTCTGAGCCTGCTGAAGAGTCACCCCTCTCGGTGTGTGAGCTGAGGGGGGTGGGCTGCCTTGTAAACAGAGTCTCATATCTGCCTCTGATGTCATCATATGCGCTACATCTGCATACAAAGTGCTCCTCTTCCTCCATCTCTACTTTGCATAGCGTGCATATCCGCTCCTCTCTGGGAATGGCTGCGGCTCTGCCCGTCTCAATCTCTAGTCGGTTTTATGAGAATCTCAGCTGTTAGTGATCATCATCCTTATTGTTTTGTCTCATCCTGCATGAGCTTTCAGCCTTTCTGGGACCTCAATGCTAGGTATATTTGTAATAATTAATAAAGAGGGTCTAGTTTTCTTAAAAAATAGAAGAAAACGTATGTTTGCATGCATGCATGCATGTATTCATGTATATATATGTGAGTCTGTGTGCATGTGTAAGTGTATGTATGTATAATATATATGAGTGTGAATGTGTGTGTCTGTGTGTGTGCATGTGAACATGTTTGGGTGCATGTATGTATATATTCCCTTTTCACCTTTTCATGTTGCAAGCTGAACGCTAGACAATATCTGAGAGCCAAGTTTTGCAGGTTGTCAGCTGGGCATACCCAATGCCAAGATACACTAGTGATTTTGTTGAGGTTGCACAGGCTCTTCTGGAAAGAACCTTAGAGCGATGTCGTGCTGCATATACAGAGGTACAAAAATGTTTGCAATGGGCTCTCTACATCTTCTGTATTTAATGGTCACTGTGCAGAGAAGTAACATTTAATTTTTACATATTTCTAATCGACAGGCGGTATTGGGCAGTCTTAGTTCCAGTATTGTTGGACGACCAGATTTTGAGCAACTGATGCGTCAGGAGCCAGACAGTATTCTTCTAGACTCAATGCAAGTTCAGGACCTTGATAAACGCTCGCTGGAACAAGTTTTGGATCCTGATGGTCTTGAAGTTGAAATGGAAATCAATAACCTTCTTCTTAGCTATAGACCTCTGAAGCAGGTAGGTTACTTTGTCTTGGTTTTTAGTTAAGATAATTGGTTGAGTTGAGATTTGTGAGTTGATTAGATTACTTTGCAATGTCAGGAACATTTGATTAGTGACTGCAACAAACTTGTGTTGCTGGCAGCTTTAAGTGACTCGTTAGAGTATGTTGCAGTGACAATTGAAAGGTAGGATGTTTGCAACATTCTTAGTGAGTTTTACTGTTATAAGAATTTCAACAGAGAAGAGGGAGTTTCACAATAATGGTAATTTCAGGATCATGGATTTTGTGCTTGAATCTGCCTTTTTTTGTCTCCGTTGTGTTTTTCTTGTGTCAACATCTTTTCAGACTGGGGCAAAGTACAGTTGGCCCTTCTCCTGGCAAGGGTCAAGAGCAGGCTTATCATCATCGCCGTACCAGTAGTGCTCTTACTTCAAGTC
>CM035426.1:122326917-122331917 GCA_020310875.1 Ceratopteris richardii
AAAGAGCTGTAGACCGTGTGACGACGCCTCTGGCGCTGCTATATTTTACCCTGAAAAGCATGTATCCTAATTCATCCTATGTAACCTCTACGCATTGATGTCATGGATTGATGTCTCGTGTGTGTGTGTGTGTGTGTTTGTGAGAGAGAGAGAGAGAGAGAGAGAGAGAGAGAGAGAGAGAGAGAGAGAGAGAGAGAGAGAGAGAGAGAGAGAGAGAGAGAGAGAGAGAGAGAGAGAGAGAGAGAGAGAGAGAGAGAGAGAGAGAGAGAGAGAGAGAGAGAGAGAGAGAGAGAGAGAGAGAGAGTATGGGATCCACAGTAGGGTTTCAGGCAGTAACCCCCCCAGCAGTAGGGTTTTTGACAGTTTCGAGCTGCCGACGTGCATTTTTTTATCTCGTTTACTTTTTCAAACTTCAAGCTTCGATTTTGACCTCGTTTTCGTCTCTGTTTGAGTTTAGTTCTGTTTGACAGTGACTGAGGATGAGCAGGTCAAGGGAGGCTGTTGATGCGTGGACCGCCACAGACTGCTGGTGTGCCTATGTTCTCTTTCTCTGTCTCTCTTTAAGGAGAGAGTGGACTACACAAGAATACACTGATGACCTTCCCACTCAAAACGACACCAACTACGAAGGCCGCGTTTATGATAACCAAAAAGCGGATAAATCAAGTAGAGAGGGCGATGAAAGAATGGGGATGAAGAGAAAGCGAGTATGAGAGCTGGCATTGACTTTGCTGAAGGGGAAATTTCAATGCTCAAACAACAATCGAGTGAAGCAAAAGCAAATAGGGCGAATTTCAGTCTTCAACGATGGAGAATATTAAAGACATCGAGGAAATAGAGGCGAGATGGTTAAGAAATTGCATGATTTTTAATTTTTTGTAACGATTTTAATGCCTAAAAACGTTTTTTTATGTTTATGGTTTTAAGTGAAAAAGTACTCAACTTAAGGTATCGAGACATCAATCATATCCAATTATTTTACACCCTCTTTCAGTCTTGTAAGATCATGAACAACATAACTGGAAAATGAACTAGTCCCATTCTTGTACTTTTTGTAATCCACCTTCAAATCGCCAACCACTTTTATTGCTCGTGGATTTTGTTTATCCAAGGCCTTGGAAAGTGCAAACAATGAAATAACAGAAAACAGAAGGTGGTGGACATTATGACTAATGAATGCCCCCAAGTACATAAATGCATGCTAATTACAAAGGCTCATTGAGCATGAACAAGCTCAATATGAGTCGATTGACTAGGTTAAAGTTGATAATATCCTTAGTGAATGTTGACCTCTATGTAAACTATATGCTTAAGCACAAAATAAAGTAAGAATTGCTCATGATGGAAAGGTGTTGAAGCGATAATACAGAAGCTTATATGGGAATGTTATATTATGTATTTTTGTTTGATACAATTCAGAAAGCAAAGTCTATTATATGCATTATTAACAAATCAAATGCATTTTACTAATGCAAGATCTATTCTTTTATGGGAGATGTAATCGAACCTCTACTTTCATGTACTAAGAATATACCAACCGAAGCAAAGGATGTTCATGAGACATTGCTTATCCTTTTTTACTGAAACAGGATTTTTACAATACCTTCTTTTGCATTTATTGAAAGTGACATGTAGCTTTTATTAAGGCCAAGTCTTTTTAGCCTAGATACGTTTTCAATGGGTAGACGTATCATTCATTTTTTAATGTTGATGTCCATAAGAGACAAACTATGCCACAATGCCTAGTGCACACTCTTAAGAATAGTAAGCTAAAAGCACTTTAGTTTTCGTAGTTACTTAAGCTCTCGTTTGCCTCTTTGCACTAAATTTATATGAAATGCCCATCTCTATTCAATATAGTATTTCTCTATCGCTTTTGATGAAGAACAAGAAATCTAAAGAAGTGAATGATTTCTAAACAATCATAACTTCTTATATCACAAACAGTGGCACTTGGTCGTTATGCCATTCCACTCTTTGTAAGATGGATATTTGGAACTGAATGGGTTTTTTGGAGCTGAAATTTAAGCGTGATGGGATATTCAATCACTATAAGGAAAGGCTTGTAGCAAAAGATTATGATTAGAAGGGGATTTATTTTTATCGGCGCTTTTCTTCTATGTTCCATATGATAATAATTTCTAGCATTTTTGCATTTGCAACTTACAATGTTAAAAGTGAATTTGCATTTTCTACTAGTAATTTGGATGACAAAGATCATAGTCCCATATTTGTTTTGAAAAAAAAAAATTTAGAAAGGAAGAAATGCAAGTCAAAGATCGAGTAAAAAAAAGACAAGTAGCTCATGTATGATATACAAAAATATGTGATTACTTATCAGTGGATGTATTTTAGGACAAGTCAAACAAGACCTTTTATGTGAAGCATGAAAATGATGTATTATTCATGATCATTATAGTTTGTGATGATGGCATGGTGCTCATTGATCCTAATGAGATATACTGTTGAGCTCATAGTTGATTTGCAAGTATCTTTTGTGTTGCCACATTTGGAGATTTCATAACACTATAAGATCACTCAAATTTATGTAAGTTGGCAGGGAAATAACTTAAACAATAACATTGAAAGTATTGTCACATTTTAGTTTTGAGAATTGTAAACCCATCAACACTCATATGGAGACAAGAGAGGGTTAGGTGTTTGAATGGTGTTTGATAGTTTTAGTTTTTTTCTTGCAAGAGAGGGTTATCACATTCCATATTAATATGCTTTATGTGAGGGAGATAGAGTTGGTTTCTTTGAAGCTCATACATTTGCAAGTGATCTTGCTTCGTACTTGGTAGCTCATGGATGACTTCATTGATTAAGAAAATCTAATGTGGCCATTTCTAGTTTGTGAGCTTGATTTTAGTGTAGATGTAATAACTATATCTAATAATACTTGATTAACTTGTCTTATGGCTTAATCGGGTGTTAATTAGTTGTTTTTGTTTTTTGATTGGACAAGCTCATTTAGGGAGAATGTATCTCTTCTTTTCTAGGTTCTTAACGAAGTTATTCTGTCTTTTGTTTCAATGAATTTAAACAAAGCTATTTGTATCAGAGTTTACAGTGGGACTCAACAATAGTCACTTGTATGTTGAGTGCACTACCTGTGCATCCATGTTCTTTGCCACTTATGCACCACTTTGTTGAGTCATCACTTTAACGTTTGACCAAGTTAACAATTTTCCACAACCTAATGGGCTCTCGGTCCTAGAGAGTAGAGAGCCAAACCACGATCAATAATGTGCCACCGCCACACAAGAATGGGTAAAATTGTGAATAGAACACCTAAACAACCCAACAAAAGAATAGCAAGCACTTGACACCGTGGGAGTGTAATAGATGAAGTAGGATTAAGTGATAGTTAGGGAGGGTTGAGGGGCAAATGAGGAAAAGGCAATGGGGATGGAGGGTTAGGGCTTGGTAAAGGCAATGGCGATGGAGGGTTAGGGCTCAGTTTAGGTCTAAAGGAAGGGGTTGTGATGTGGGGCTAATGACAATGAAAAATGGCCAAAACTTGGAAGTGCATGAAACATGTGGTAAATTAAGGATGGAAGAGACCATCTGGACCAAGTGTGGGTAAAAAATCATATGTGAAATGTTAGGAATTCCTAGGTTTTTTGACCAAAAGTCTGAAAAACTAATGGGTTGAGGTGAAACTAATGCAAAAATTGAATCCGGTGGTCTTAAGAAACATAAAAATGATCCCAAGTTTGCAAGAAATGGCCATTGGAAGTGAAATCTAGAGCCAAAAGATGTGTATAGAGAAACCCAAAAAAAATTATACACCACACCATAGGATAAATTTGTATGCTATGGTGGGTGTGTGGAGGGGAGGGGGGTAGGGGTTTTTTGGGTGGGTGGGGGATTATGCGTTGGGGGTGGATGTGGTTTTTTTTTTTCAGGGGGGGGTGGGGGGAGGAGGGGGCATTGGGATTTTGTGGGTGGCAAAGGGGGGGGGGGTTGGGTGGCTGGGTCGGTGGCAAGCAGGGAATACACGTGCAAAATATATGTGTTGGGGGGGAGGGGAGGGATTTTGTAGGTGGGTGGGGGTAGGGGAAGCGAGGCGGAGGATTGTTTGTGGGTGGGGAGGTGGGATTTTGTGGTTGGGTGGACGATTGTAGGTAGGTGGGTGGGGGAACGCAGGGGGATAGGGGGAGGTGGGCGAGGGTGGGCATGGGGCCATAAAGATTATCATGAAAGATGTTATCCATGATTATTTGGCCACTATTATTACCTTTTAATTGTTTTTATGAACTTCCTTTGTGCTTGAGTTGTTCGAAAAAATTCCAAAGCAAGAAGATGAGCTTTCTGCTTGCATGCATGCCAAAAGGTGCTCTTCCTCATTTAAATCCAAATCTGGGTTATTCATAACATCTTTTTCCATACAGATAGCAATTGTTTGCATCGTATTGGTATGCCCATGGTTGTCTGATCCTTCTTTAAAACTCTCTTCCCTCTTATTTTACCCACATAGTATCCTTTCCCCAATCATGCAACACATTGTCATGCCTTAACCATGGTCTCCCAATCAACAGAGCAAAACTTCCATCTACATGTGGCAACCTTAATACAACAAAATCCAAAGTGAATGTGTTACATTGAACTTCAATTGGGTCACTGGGTCCTCCGGTTCCACATGGTATGGTAGATTAGAAGAGCCGATTAATATTGTAGGAGCACCAACTTCTTAATCTTGCATTGTGTTGATATTGGAAGTGGTTTAGCAAGCGACTTCTTGACAACGAAGTCATGAGGGGGTTTTGGTAATTTAGCCATGAGTGCTTTCGCTCTAGTGACAAATTTTTGAAATGTCTCCGAAGGACCTAGTCTTAAGTTCTCTAACTCTTCAATAATACTTTTTGTTGTATTGCCGTATTGGAACTATCTTGAAGACATCTTTATAAGTCCCAAGTAGTAAAATGGTGTCGGTAAATTCATTGAACCATTTATTTGCTAACCCCTCTAATGTGGTTGGGAAAAGAATTTAAAAA
>CM035426.1:122344417-122399417 GCA_020310875.1 Ceratopteris richardii
AGACTTACTTGCTTCCCTCACAGAGCGGGTGAGAGCACGGTCGACTACATTTTAGGTACCATATCTGGAGCTTCACTTCTCCCCTCACTTAGTATTGGATGACGCCCACTTGGTGTTGACCATACGTACATCACATTCACACTTTCATCTCCTATCCCATTAGGCCCTCCCTCACTCATCGAGACACACACCACAATACACTTCACACACGAGCTCTCACATGTTTACGCACACCACTTAGACACCAGGTGACTCTCCCTCGATCCGCTCTCATCCTTGGACACACTTACATTATAGATCACCACCATCCTTCATGACTCAGCTATCCACAAACATTGCACACATACACATCCTCTGTGCATAGGATCCATGCCCCAGAACCGTTGGTACGATACAGATTGTCGAGATCTAAGGAAGCATCTACAGATTTTAGAGCTTAGAGGAGATATTGTACACAGACAGGCACGGCGTTGCATGCAGAGCCTTAATCGTCGCAAGCGTCGGGAATGAGAGGAGAGACAGTACTGGGATATCTACCATTTGCTCATGAGTCGGGATAGTGCAGTGGGGTGGCAACATCTAAGAGAGAGAAGAGAATAGACACCGATTCAGGACCCGAGCATTTGTCATAGCTATGCACACAGCCTATACTAGATCCCAGACCAGCCCCCTATTCCCAGGTTGTAGAGCTAATGCCCCACTAGCTCTCACTTCTTCACACCCACTATGGTGAGCCACGTTATTTCCCATTTACAGCATGGCAGAGCCCATGATCAGTTCAATTTACAGGCAGAGCATCTCATCTATGGATGCACGACTCTTGCACTGCTCATTGCCTACCTCTTCAACCGTGCACTGGTTGAAGGGTTCCCTAACTCATGGATTGAGCACACCATAGTGCCCATTCATAAGTCAGGTGATGTTATGGATCCAGCTACATATCGGATGATCATGATTGGCCCCATATTGGCCAAAGTATATGGGGCAGTGCTAGAGATAGAGTTGAGAACCCTTTCCGAGAGGAAGGGCATCAGGGCTCCAGGACAGGCAGGTTTCAGATGAGATTACTCTACCATTGACCACATCTTTACTCTGAGATGCCTGATCAACCAGGCAAGAGTGAGGAAGAGGAGATTATACTGCTGCGTTGTGGACTTCCGCAAAGCCTTAGACACAGTTCCCAGGGAGAGACTCTTCAGATGCCTACTTGATATCGGTGCTCTAGATGAGATGATATGGGGGATCTATGCCTTATATGAGAGAGTATCTGGTAGAGTCAAATGTCCAGGAGGCTTATCTCACTCACTTGCTAACACCATCAGAGTGGAGCAAGGGTGCCCTCTTTCACCCACCCTCTTTGGTCTATACATTGATGAGATAGTGGACTTCATACGACAGCAGGGAGGGGAGGGCATTTTGGTATGAGGGACCACTGTTCATATTCTTTTATATTCTAAGAATATTGTGCTGGTTTTAAAGTTTGCTGAAGGTCTACAGCACCACCTACATGGCCTAGACGACTTCTACATACATAGAGGGCTATCTATGAACCTTGGTAAAACCAAGGTTATGATTTTTCATACATCAGCACAGGTGAGGAGACATAGTTCTTTCACAGTGGCAGGCGGACCGATTGAGGTAGTCGGATCATATGTCTATCTCGAAGTGACATTCACAGCAACCTCTAGAGTGTTCTCTATGTCTCAGGCAGCCCAAGATCACATCACACGTGGATACGCATCACTAGCCTTGATGGAGAGACAGTGCCACCAGGCACACTTTCAGGAGTCCAACACAAAGGGATGGTCGGGGTTAGCTACATCAGCATGGATAGCATTGGAGAGGCCACAGATTCTCATGGTTGCGAGACTCATCCGCAGCAAGCCTTTGATACCACATGATATCATCAGAGCAGAGCTCGCTGTACCACCGATGGGTGTAGAGGCACTGTTCCAGATAGTATGCCTATTACACAGGATCCGGATCATGGATACAGAGCGCATCACTTATCGAGCTTTCCAAGCATCACATGACATGGCATTAGCAGGAGACACCTCGTCATGGTACGCACAGATACGAGATTGGCTGGCCCACCATGGGTTCGACATAGACAGACTACCACCACTACAGTATGACTTACAGGCCCCCACCTATTCGCTCTCCCATAGGAGAGGAATAGGGTCATTCGATAGGAGATATGGCATACATACACCAAGGCTTCATTGAGACTCCATGATACATGCAGATATACCTACCACACCACCTCCGAGTCGTCATTCGGCAGCTTCGAGTTTCATCACATCAGCTCGAGATTGAGAGTGGTCGGACCAAGGGAGTGCCTAGAGAGGAGAGGTGGTGCCCAGTATGCCATATAAAGATAGAGAGCGACGAGCACTTTGTTATCAGATGTCGAGCATACTCAGATCTACAAGCACAGTTCCACATTGAGGAGTCACTACAACTGTGCATGACCACTAGAGACCAACGGAGGTTGGGACGTTTCCTCATGACAGCATATGAGAGACGAGATCAGTCCCTACAGCCCACGCATCAGACACGGGTGAGTACCTAGCAAACCATTACTCAATTCTTTCAGTGAGATGAGCTACATCAGTCGGACCCACCTTCTCGAGGCATAGGACTCACTCTCGAGCAGGCAACGGCACAGAGAGTATGACGTCGACCACATAGGGCTAGATACGGACAACCACGAGTATACTAGGAGGATATTTCACGCATCATGATAGCCCATGATCACATGATGGAGCAGAGGCACTCCACCACCACCTGGGTAGCCTTCCTTCAGGAGACACTTAGACCATCATCGATGTACCACATACTCCGTCCACCCCCACCCATTATCTGTAGTTAGGATATATATATTCACTCCCATCATGGGCCCCCATGTATTAGGTGGTCATTATCTGCAGAGTCAGAGCCACATCTCCCCATGCACTACTACATTATTACATTATCCCCACTACCTCTCCATCGCCCAGTACACTATCGTGTGGTTGTTTCCAGCCATTTTCAGCCTACACAGTTTTGTGTAGCAAGTACTATTCCATTTTATTTCTACACAAAGGTTACAACAGCCGTACATGCTTTTTTCTCATAGGCCAAGTTTGACCTCTCGAAGACGTTAATATCACTTTCTTTCTTTCTTTCTTTCTCTCTCTATATACATGTGTTGGAGTTGGACGTCTATAGAAGCACGCAAAGAGCACAAGGAAGAAGAAGAAGCTTTGAGTACAACACACAATGTTGAATGTATTACCACTAGAATGTACAAAGATAAGTAGCCCGTTAGGGTAATAGGTGTATATACAAGGGGGGGGAAACCTCCTAAAGAGGGAAAAAAGTTGCCTTGGTAGTCGAGTGTTCACAGACATCACTACCTAAATATATCAACAAATCCCCCTTGGGAGTGATGCGGTAAACAAGGAGCTAGCACTCATGTATAAGGAACTGCCAAGCTATGTGGAATCAATCCATAAAAGCAAGTAAGTAAAAAAAAAAAGGTTTGCAATGTTCTCTGTGGGCACATATGCCAAGCTGATCTCCGCTGTAGAGAACCTCTCCCTGACATAATGATAATGCACCTCAATGTGCTTAGTGCGAGCATGGAACATAGGGTTCCTCACAACTGCCCATGCGTTGTTACTGTCAGTGAAGATGGTGGTGGTAGAAGACTGACCAACACCCAAATCAGCCATAAGGAAGCCACACACACTCAACAATTGTTGTGAAAGCTGCCCTATACTCAGCCTCACAACTGGAAGTGGCAATAGTAGGCACTTCTTGCTCAACCAAGATATACATGAGCTACGAAGCAGGAAGCAAAAGCCATTGGTGGACACATGAGTGTCATAGCAACCAACCCAATCACTATAAAAAAAAAAGCATGCAAATTTGATGGTAGTGATCCCCCCTTGGGATAAAACAATCCAAGTAGTCGGGTACCCCTCACGTAGCAAAAGATGCGCTTAACTGCCTGCCAATGTTTGACACCTAGGCAATCCTGTTGATAGAGAACAGCATCAAATGCATCTCCAACATCACGAAGACTCAATCGTAAACCTATCTCCATAGGAGTGGCAATAAGCTTACAATCTTCAAGTCAAAATGCTGCAATAATGTGTCAATATATTTCGTTTGACACAAAGCCATTCCACCATCAACTTGCATAAATTGAATGCCCAAATATTGATGCAAATGCCCCAAATCAGACATCTTAAATGAGGCATGCAAATCAGCCTTAAAATCAGCAATACGCGTGTCATGAGGACCACTGAGCAGCATGTCATCAACATACACCACAATATCATTTGCATGCTTAACATATAAGGTGAGTTTCAATTGGACTGTTCTCAAAACCATGTGCAATGAGATAGGCATGTATCTTTTCATAACAAGCACGTGATGCTTGCTTTAAACCATATAATGACTTCTTTAACCTATACACCAGGTTTTCATGCCCTTTTGCACAAAGCCACGGGGCTTAAAAACATACACTTCATGTAAGTCATCATTGAGAAATGTTGTTTTAATGTCCAACTCATGTACATTCCAACCATGTTGAGGTGCAAGTGCACAGAGGCTACGAGCAGTAGTCATTCGGCAAGTAGGAGCAAAGATTTCATCAAAATCAATGCCCCTTTCCTGCGCATAACCCTTTGCAACAAGCCTAGCTTTATACCTATCAACTGCTCCATCAATCAATCTATCTATCTATCTATCTATCTATCTATCTATCTATCTATCTATCTATCTATCTATCTATCTATCTATCTATCTATCTATCTATCTATCTATCTATCTATCTATCTATCTGTCTGTCTGTCTGTCTGTCTATCTTTCTGTCTTTCTGTCTGTCTGTCTGTCTGTCTATCTGTCTATTTGTCTGTCTATCTATCTGTCTCTCTATCTGTATGTCTGTCTGTCTATCTGTCTATTTGTTTGTTTGTCTGTGTGTTTGTTTGTCTATCTGTTTGTGTGTCTGTCTATCTATATATCTATCTATCTGTCTGTCTATCTATTTATTTATCTATCTAGCTAAATATCTATCTACCTCTCTCTCTTTCTCTCTCTCTTTATATATATATATATATATATATATATATATATATATATATATATATATATATATATATATATATATATATATATATATATATATATATATATATATATATATATATATATATATATATATATATATTAGGCCTTCGGATTGGAATAATGTAACTTTATTTTCCATAGTTGCACGCACTGAAAAGGCATAGCAAATAAATGTAACTTTTTATCCATTAATGAAAAGGCATTACGGTGTTCCTCGGCAAGAAGAGACTAGTTCGTCAGACTCTGTCTGGGCGATTGTGCTGAGAAGATCATGTGCAGATTTGCCGATATCTTGAGTATTATTATTCTGTTCGTTGAATTGCAGTCTTATGTATTAACACAATAATATTACATTCACATTAATAAGTTTGTGCGACTGTGTGATTGTTAACTCGTGTGATAAGTTATTGTGTAAAGATAATCGTAACCGGAACATAGTAACTGGGTAGTGGAAGTTATTGCCTTGAAAGTATAGTTATTGCTTAGTTGAATAGTTAATTTGGGAAAATTAAATAGAGGGACTCTGTATTGTTAGACCCCTAACCATCCCCAAGAACTTGAAACAAGATTAAAAGCGACTTGACAGAAGTGCTTTTAACACTGGCGTGGTCTGTGGGAAGATGTGAAATTGGAAGTAATCAGTAAGGGAAGAACAGTACGCAAGACAAGCAGTGGATAATAGTAACCACTAGTTGAAGAAGTGATATATGCCGGTTACTCGTCCCGGCAAGTCCTATCCGAAGTATAGGAGAGATCAACATCCTTGGGCAGTTCCAAATTTATTAGGGACACCCCCCGGTGGTAGAAGTGCAGGCCAACTAGGTCCACTTGCAGAAGGATCCGAGCAGTGAGTAGTGATTCCGATGCTAGTTTGGTGACACATGATGAGATTCCGGTGAATTCCGGTGTGAATCCGATACTTTTTGGAGAAGGTAGAGTGACGTCTGGGTGTACAAAGATGCAGTGCGTAGTTGCTCCGACACTATCTGGTCAGAATTCGATCATTTTCGGTGATAAGGTTGTGTTACCAAGTGAGACCGTTTCCGGTGAAAGGGTAACTTGGTTCGGTGAAAGTTCGACAAGTTCTGGTGGAAGTTCGGTACCATTTGGTGGGAATTTGAAGTTTTTCGATGATAGTGCGGTGCTGCCTAGTGGACCCTTATAACGTTCACCTCTTTTCGGGGCAATCCTACCTAATTTCGATACCAAGGATGAGCAAAGGCTACTTGATTTAGAGTTAAGTAAGAGATTCAACGACATTTTTGAACCAAAAAGTGAGCAGGCTGATAATACAGATTCTGAAGGACAAGAGACACCCCCTCAACATACAGATAACAAAAATACTACCCACAATAGCACCATGAGTGGTTCACAGTCACAACAGCAAACACCTCCACAGTCGCAACCGTAGTTTCAGCAGCAGCCACAACCAATCATTCCACCTCGACCGATTCCAACCGGAGTGACATATACAAAATTCGGTGGATTTCTGGGAGATGACCCTGACGCACATGTTCGCACATTCAAGATCAGTTATGCAGTGTTGAATCATCCACCGGATCCGACATACAAGGCCATTGTATTTCAAGCCACATTGGTTAATGAAGCAGCAAGGTGGTTGTCTGAATATGATATTAATCATTTCGGTAACTATGATGATGTGAGAGGATCATTTGGTGTGTGGCCGGAGTGACATTGGGCGCTGTAATTGCAATGGCCTTACAGTTGGAGCACAAAGTTGGAGGTTTTACGGAGGACCTGGAATGGTTGAAAGCAAGTAAGAACGTAGCTGATTATCCATCCAAACAGGTGTATTGTACTAAGTGCAAGAATCCAGGTCACACCAGTTCTACATATGCCCTCAACTAGATGTATTGTGCCATTTGTAACACAGCCAGACACTCAATAGAAACATGTGCATATAATGCAAAGGTGCAGGGTAGAGCGGCCGTAAATGCTATAATACAGGAACCAAGTCAGCCAGCCACCCATTATGTGCCAGCACAATTGCGACCCAACCAGCAGCAGGGATATAGGAATTTTTGAGGACCGCAAAGTAACAACTTTAATCAAAATCGATGGCAGACAGGTACATCGGCGGAAGGTACTTCCCTCCCACCCCCTCGGTGCCATTTTTGTGGCAAGGCTGGCCATATCCGTCGCTTTTGCAAGGAAGCAGCGGAGTACGACAAAAGGAAGAAAGAACAACAAAATTCGATGACTAACATGGTTTATATTTCCCCAGTTGAGTCACAAGCAACTGTAGTTCAGACAAGATTAGGTAAACAATTACAACCAGCAACTGAAGTTTTTGAGCCTGGAATTCGTGAGCAGTAGCAGACGTTTGCAAAGGCTAGTCAATGGACAGCTAAGGAGTCGACTATGTTTCCTGATCCCATTCCGGTAACACTGGTCCCTCTGCCATTGGCAAGATCGAATGAACAGAATTCTGCCTCAACAACATTAGAATCACCACCATAATCAGGGCTAACCACAGCCCAGACAGATCAGATATGGGACGTCCTAGCTAAGGCCTCAATCACACTCCCTTTGGGACAGTTGCTTGCGTTAGTTCGAGGAGTAAGACAACAGTTCCAACAGCAGGTTAGTCCAGGACCTTCATGTACTCCGGCGACTGTGACTATACAACTGGAGATGGATTCTATGGTGGATCATTCAGTTCCACTGATTAGCGTCTGGTATAAAAACCAAAAAATTAACCAAGTTTTAATTGATGGTGGTTTGGGTGTGAATATTGCAACAGCCGCACTCTGCAAGAAATTGGGTTGGACCCAAATTGAACCCATACAATTTTTTGTGCAAATGACAGACCAATCACGAGTCCATCTGGTGGGCTTAGTATATAATATCCCGATAACCCTGTAGGGAACCACATTTAAAATGACTTTTGTAGTCCTAGAGCTACCCGAATCTAGCCTCGACTACATTTACTCTTCGGTCGACCATGGCTAAAGCAAGCCAAAGTCGTACAAGATTGGTCAGCTCAAGAGTTAATTTCCAAAGACAATCACTGGAAATATGTAGTTAAATTGGATGCTATGCAACCTTGTGATCTTCATGCACGACCATATGTAGCGGAGCCAGTCCATATGTTGGATGGGTTATCTGATGATGAGGAGGAAGCTTTCCTTAAAACCAATAAGGACCTCATCTCATTAGGTACTGTAGACTTACAGTCGGTAGCAGATACCTGGAGTCCGGCAGTTTGTACGGTCGTGCCACTGACCGAAGAGGTAGCAGCAGATGCCGATGTAATTATGGATGAATCGACCTTACAACAACTGTTGTAGCGAGCTGATGACTTGGCAAGACCTCGACAGTTTTATGTACCGGAGGATCAGTTGGTCACATACAATTTGGGAGATATGGTCAATCCGAGGCTAGTCAAAATTAGGGCCGGATTAGCAGAGAAATTCCAAGAAGATTTGGTACAACTCCTGCGTGAATTTGCAGACGTCTTCGTTTGGGATTACAGAGACATGAGGGGCCTTGACCCACGGATTTATCAACATCAAGTGGTACTAAAACCCGATGCGAGGCCTATCAAACAACCTACTTATAGGATGAACCCTAATTATGCGGCACAGGTGAAGGCTGAACTTGATCGTTTATTGAAGGTGGGATTTATTGTGCCAATTGAGCATGCTGAGTGGATATCACCAATAGTGATAGTGCCGAAGAAAAATAAACAGTTACGTATTTGTGTTGATTATCGAAAACTTAACACAGCCATCATACCGGATCCGTTCCCTCTCCCCTTTCTAGATACAATGCTCGACAGGGTAGCCGGTCATGAAATGTATTCTTTTCTGGATGGCTACAGTGGATATAATCAAGTGAGGATGGCAGAATAGGATATCCTGAAGACAGCTTTTATCACGAACTGGGGTGTCTATGCTTGCACCGTCATGTGGTTCGGTTTACGGAATGCCCCGAGTACATTCCAAAGATGTATGCAGGAAGTCTTTTCACCTTACTTGACCATGTTTATGCAAGTATATTTGGATGATTTTTCCTTATTTGGCGACACTTCGGTGCACCTGTATCATTTACGGTGCTGCTTTGAAAAATGCCGCGAGTATCAATTATGTTTGAATCCTACCAAATCAGTTTTTGCGGTCTCTTGTGGCAAAATGCTTGGTCATATCATTTCTAAACAAGGAATATAGGTAGATCCAGATAAAGTAGCAGCTGTGTTGGAGGCACCAGTCCCAAAAACACCGAAAGAAGTTATGCGCTTTCTAAGCCAAATCCGGTGGCATGGCAGACATTTATGGTGGTTAGCTCATTTAGTGACACCACTTAATCGGCTTATGACCAGCGCTCCGCGGAAGTACGAATGGACTCAGGAGTGCCAAAGTGCATTTGATTGGTTGAAGGTTTTATTGACGCAGGCTCCGATCCTGCAGCCACCTGATTGGGATCGATCGTTCCATGTCTTCGTGGATGCGTCAGATATTGCGATTGGTAGTGTCCTCATGCAATAAATTGACAAATGGTTTCGGCCTGTGTACTATGTGAGTCGCAGACTAGCTCCAGCAGAAAGGAATTACTCTGTGACAGAACGAGAATGTCTTGGTTTGGTATATTCTGTTAAGAAATTTCGGCATTACTTACTGGGCCATAAATTTACTTTCCATGTGGATCATGCTGCACTGTTGTACTTGGTTCGGCAGCAGCATTTAGGTGGTAGATTAGCACGATGGATTTTACTATTACAGGAGTTCGATTATGAAGTTATTCATCGATCGGGCACAACATATGTCTTGGCGGATTTTCTATCTAGACTGGATTCTGGTGAGTCTCCGGTAGGTGTGGATGATACGATGCCGCCTATTTATGTCACCGAGACAACTCCAGAAGAATCTGCAGAACTTCCTGTGGCTCCTACATTCTATGATATGTTAATGACTTTTCTCACTGACGGTTGTCTCCCTCTTAATGTTCCCGTTCCTCTGCGCCGAAAAATTGCATTCTATAGTCGACGATTCCGGTTGATTGTGGGTCAACTATATTACATAGATCCTACTGGTGTTTTACTTAGATGCATTTCTCCACATGAAGTGGAATCAGTTATTGTCATGGCTCACTCATTACCCACTGGAGGACACTTCGCAACTGATCTTACTCACCGAAAAATTCTGCAAAGTGGACTATGGTGGCCTATAATGTACAGAGATGTGGTTCAATTCGTGCAGTAGTGTGATGTCTGTCAACAGTCTGGGCAGCCCTTGTAGCGACACTTCTTTCCCCTTCAACCTGTCTTACCTTTGGAACCCTTTCAGAATTGGGGTCTAGATTTTATTGGCCCAATCATACCACCAACGACCCTCACCCACAATCGATACATATTGACTTGTACAGATTATGCCACTAGGTGGGCGGAAGCTTGAGCTTTACGTTCTGCCATAGCTATTTCGGTGGCAAAATGTTTGATGAAGGATATCTTCCCTCGATATGGACTACCTCTGGAAATAGTGACGGACCAAGGAACACATTTTGCAAACAACTTACTGCAAGTACTGACTCACACTTTTCAGATTATGCATAAATTCAGCTCACCGTACTATCTGTGTGCTAATGGTCTGGCTGAAAGTACCAATAAGACTATTGACTATGCTCCGCAAATTGATCTTGGAAATTCCGGAACGTTGGGATCAACTCTTACCTGTTGTATTATGGGCATACCGGACCACATACAAAGTGGCAACCGGAACAACTCCATTTAAACTTGCTTACGGTATATGCTCCAATGGAAGTAGTGGTGCCGAGCCTGCGGGTAGCCTTATCTCAGAAGTTGCTGCCGAAAGAATCTCTTCCATTTCGGTTGGATGTGCTCAGATCCTTGGATGAACACCGCTGGGAAAGCTTCATGACTCTCCAAGAAGTTCAACTCCGTCAAGCCCGTACTCATGACCGCTTCCTAAAAACTCCTATCTTTACGGTTGATCAACTTATTTTATTCTATAATGCTAAAGCCAATAGATCTGCCAGAAAATTTAAATTACGGTGGTTTGGTCCATACCGGATTGTTGAACAAGTGGGACCAATAACTTTTCAGTTAGCAACCTTAACTGGTGTTCTCCTGCCAAAAGTGATTAATGGTTCTAAGCTTCACCCATATCATTAGCCATCTGATAACCTATGATGTGTACTTAGTATTTTCTCCTTTTTTTGCGTGAGTCACTTGTTTTTCTTTTTCTTCTCATATTTCGGTTGACCACTGGCCGTAATCTCCTCGTTTTGGTATCTAACTATGATTAATCGCCGCCCTGTGTTACTCTCTCTGATCATGCATACATGCCGTAATCATGAGGGATTTCTCTCCAATACGGTGCTATGATTAAGGTTTTGCTGCCTAATGTTTCCCGTGCTCTTACTTAATCTTGTTCTTTCCACTGATAATCGCTATTGTGTTTGTGTGATTGTGCGTTCTTTGTCTTCTGTGTTCTCGTGTTTACTTGTGCGCCATGGAAGCTCTCGTGAATGTCGCAACCTTCCGTGTAGGCCTCACTCCCGAAGTGAGTGAGTATTTGCGCACTCGTGGTCTGTTAGCCTTCGCTGAATTGCCTTGGCATTCAGTGGAGTGTCATCCATTCCATGCGCATATTATTTCTACCATTGCCGCCGCACCTGCTACAAAGCAGTGTTGGCCCATTGCGTGTTTACCATCTCGTATCATCATTACTTTAGCTACGTTTGCTGAAGCTTTTCGACTCCCTCGGGAAGGATTGGAGAATGGTCCTGCCACATCATGGGTTATTCACATCATGGCCTATGGCAGATCATGGTGTATTACCACATGGGAAAGTTTATAAGGTAGAAGATTGAGTAAGAATATATATGATGTTATGATACTACTTTGAGTAGTCGCTCATATGAGAACTGAAAGTACAACAGCTCGGGCGTGGTCGGGTGGATGAACAGCTAACGAATCTTTGTGTGGGTGCGAGCTCGTTATGAGCATCAGCAAAAAAATGGATCTACGTTATAGGTCCACTTCTTTCTGTGGCCACTATGAAAGAATTGTTCCCCCGACACTCATCTAATGAGTATGCCATTCTCTGTAGACTTGAACTAGAGCGTACAGCTCTGCAATTTTTGGTAGCCACCTTGAATTTACAGAAATGCACATATGGTATTTCTTGGCCATTCTATTCGATGATAGATACTGCATCCCGTGAGCATGTAAATTTCACATCTTTCTTTTTCCGGCGTGTTCACTGTGACTGTGTGACGGTTACCAAGCAACTCACTAAGGGTGACCTCCCTCGTTCCCGTTTACCCATCTCCACACTTTCCTCTTTTCGGGGATCCAAGCCGCGCAACCTCCTCCCACCGCTTCCTTCTTGTTACATGAAGAATCTACTCAAATGCTTGAGGACGAGGATGATGATGATGAAGATCTGCTTCAACTTTTTCGCCAAAAACGCAGATGCATCAGCCCCTCTAAACGTCAGGTGCAGGGATCAACTGCCGGTCACGATACTGAAGTTTTCCATGACACTGCCACTTCCCTCCATGTCGAATCATCCGTTCCCTCTTCTCCACTCAACCAGCAGGAACAAGGTGCCCACCTGGAAGAATCCAAAGAAGTCTCTTCTCGGACGAACTCTCATCAGCAGAATGAGGAAACTATGAAGGAGATCGTCGCTGAAATCCTCACAGAAGTAATTGCTAATACTGAGGCAGTGATCGCAAACACTGAGGCCACAAATAATGTGACCAGAATAGTCCTGGTGTCGAATCCTCTCATCCCCCTTCCTCCGCCAATTAACTCTACTGAGCCCGTTGTAATACATACTAGTGCAATCGCCAATGTAATTCCCGACGCACCCACTCCTCCATCCTCTTCTCCCGACTACTCTCCACCACCCTCCCCTCATCTGTTTTCCGCCTCTTCATCCCAACCACTTCCTGCTATTCATCCTCCGCCCGTTATGTTCAGCGAATTAGAATCTATGGGTCACCTCCTGATCCAGTTTTCTCAGCAATTACCTTTTCAAATGAAGCTGGCAACTGCGAATATCCGTTTTATTTTCCATAGTCACACGCACCGAAAAGGCGTAGCGAATAGTTATAAATTTTTATCCATTAATAATAAGGCATTACGGTGTTCCTCGACAAGAAGAGACGGGTTTGCCAGACTCTATCTGGGGACTGTGCTGAGAAGATCGTGTGCAGATTTGCCGATATCTTGAGTATTATTATTCTGTTCGTTGAATTGCAGTCTTAAGTATTAACACAGTAATGTTACATTCACATTAATAAGTTTGTGCGACTGTGTGATTGTTAACTCGCATGATAAGTTACTGTGTAAAGATAATCGTAACCGGAACATAGTAACTGGGTAGCGGAAGTTATTGCCTTGAAAGTATAGTTACTGCTTAGTTGAATAGTTAATTTGGGAAAACTAAATAGAGGGCCTCTGCACTGTCAGACCCCTAACCATCCCCAAGAACCCGAAAGGAGATTAAAAGCAACTTGACTGAAGTGCTTTTAACACACACACACACACACACACACACACACACACACACACACATATATATATATATATATATATATATATATATATATATATATATATATATATATATATATATATATATATATATATATATACATATATATATATATATATATATATATATATATATATATCAATCCATCCATCTATCTATCTATCTATGAAGGTCTTACATCACAAGATTGTTGGTGCATATGGAAAGCCAAAGTGTTTGATCCTATGCATAGGAATTCATATGAGTATTGAATTAAAACCTTGTGCATATACTTGCATTGGATGTTTGAATTCTAAGGTTAAAATTCATGAAGTGATTAAGAGAGAATATTGTGGATATATTGGGAGCCAAATTCGATGGTTGTTTTTGAGTTCAAAATAAAAAAAGGACTCCTAAAATTATGGATCATTGCATTTATACTTTGTGATATAGTCATGGGTAGGTGAGCTGGCGATTACACTCTATTGAGTGGCTATTTTACTTGGATCAAAACTCGTGGAGTCTTTTAATCACTCTTTGTATTATATCCTACTTAGGAATGCATTTACATCATATCTCATTAGCTACATTTCTCTTTGTTTACTATTACAATACATTGCTTGAAGTATGTCATCTTTGTGTAAGTCATTGCATTGAGTATGTCATCTTTGTCTAAGTTATGAATAGGTTAAGGTGAGTGTGTTTGTGCATCTTCCTCTTCTTGAAAAGTCGATATCACCCCCTGACTTCTTATGGATATTGTTATAGTATATTCCTTATAAATTCATGGAATAACTTGGAATATTTCACTCATCACTTTTTCTGAATGTGTAAAAAAGGTTTCAGTCAATTCTGACCAAGCTAGCAGCTTTGACTAAAACTATGAGTACTTTGTTCCATAAATTGAAGGTTTCTCAAGTTTAGAAGTACTCAAAAGTTATCTATTTTAGCATAGAGTTTCGAGATTCATGTTCCAAGGTACCATATTGGTATAAAGGCATATATCGAAAGCTTAAAGAGTGTATCAAAAGTATCTCATCTTAATTAGGCTATTATGGAGCAAATTTTTGTAATTACCCTCTCATCTCTGTGTATTGACATCACTTCTCACAGCTGTATTAGAACATAGTCATAAACTTGACATTATGGGTGATGGAATTTGCTCATCGATTGACAAATTGGATCAAAGCAACTACTCGGAATGGTTGGAGGCTCACTTGCAATGGAGAAATCTATATGGATACATCTCAGGAGATGAGATGATGCCTATACTTAGAAAGAATAAACAACCAACTCAAGGGGAGAAGGAAAGGTTAAACACATGGTGTGCAAAGGATGCTCTGGAAAGGTCATATATTCTAAAATCTATCTCTTATTTCTTACTTCCTCATATTAGGAATTTCCAGGCATCAGAAGAGACATGGAATGCTTTGGAAGCATTCTTCTCAAGTACCAAGGCTAGGAAGAACCAACTATGGATGGATTTCACAACACTCAAGAAGTAGCCCAAGCAGTGTAACTAATTTTGTCACCAAAATGGACATTGCACATCAATTAGGGAGCACCGGAGAAATAATTGATTAAGAGCAGATTGTGAGGCAAGTCATCAATGGAATCAAGCTTGATGGAAAGTTGTAGGCCTTCACCATTGCCTTGGACTTGTACATGGACATGCAAGTGCCAAGGTTCAATACTCTCATGGGAAAAATCTTCACTCATGAGGCCAAACTTATGAAGAATGATGAGAACCAAAAAGATAATATATCCTCTACCCTTTAAAGAGATAAAATCAAAGTTAAAGATATAAAGAAAAAGGTAAAAAGTATGATGATGAAGGAAGCACCTCCCAAGCTAACTTCACACATAGAGGTAGAAGCTCAAGAGGAAGAGGTAGAGGAAGTAGAAGAGGTATGGGGAGATCTCGAAGATCCTCAACTTGTGCTTTATGTGGATTATGTAATCACATCATAGACCATTGTTTTAAGAAACTGAGGAATGAGAGTAAAATGATACATTAGAGGTGGATATGGATCTCCTAGAGGTAGATACAACTCTTATGGATACAACAACAATACCTACAATAATAACTACGGAAGATGATACAAAGGAAGGAGACATTATAGCAACTATAGAGATGATCAAGCTCAAGAAGATTCACTTCTTCTCTTGAAAATGACTATCAAGGAACGTAAGGCAAATGAGCATGTGTTATATATAGACTCGGGATGCTCAAATCATGTGGCAAGCAATGTGTCTCTAGTCTCAAATTTGGGAGACCCAAAGAATAGACATGAATTCCAAACAGGAGATCACATAAGCCATCAAGTTGAGAAGATAGGTAATGAGAAGACTCCAAATGGTAATATGAACTTACTAAGTATACTCTATGAGCCTACTATTACCAAGAACCTCATCAGTGTAGGTCAAATTGTTGAGAAAGGTTTGCAAGTTAGATTCACCAAGCATGGAGCATTTATTGAAGAACCACATTAGGGATTCAAGAAGATAGCAAGAGGAAAAAAGATAGGTAAATTGTTCACCTTTAAACTCCAAGACACCAAGAACATTGCATTGTTGATTTGGCAAAAAGGTTAGCTCACATACCAGAAAGAGCCCTCAGAAAAATCAATATGGATTAGAATGTACTTGGGCTACCAAATAGATCAAAACAACATATGATATATAAATGTAGTGCTTTTCAATTTGGTAGGCAACCCTTCACCAAGAAAGGCTACATACATGGAGGCCTTTTGGAGTTGGTCCACACAGATGTTCAAAAACAAGCAAGGAGCCTTCAATCTGTGGATGAAGGTACTATGTGTCATTCATAGATGATTCTAGCAAATGGAACATCTTATATTTTATGAAGCATAAGGATGAAATATTTTCATGTTTCAAAAAGTATTTAGCTCTTGTGGAGAACCAAATAGGTAAAACCCAAAAAAGAACAAGGTGAGATGGGGCGGGAGAATATTTCTCCCATGAATTTGATTCTTATCTCCAAGAGAGAGGGATCAAAAGGGAAATCACCATGAGATACACTCCTAAGCAAAATAGAGTGGCAGAGAGAAGGAATAGAACAATTGTAGATGCTGCAAGAACAATGCTAAATGAAACGAAACTCCACAACTAGTTGTGGGTAGAGGCACTATCAATAGCTACCTATTTGGTGAATAGACTTTCATCAAAGGCTCTAGATGAAATGAACCCATATGAGGCATGTAAATGGAAGAAGACCTAGCCTTGATCTTTGCAAGATTTTTGGATGCATTGCATATGCACACATACCTTCATAGATTAGAGGCAAATCGGACCCTAAGGTAGAGAAATGCACCTTAATTGAACTTAAGTAGAAGGCTTATAGGTTATACAATCCAAGCAACAAAGGATTTACTGTAATTAGGGATGTTGTGTTTTGAAAATAAATCATGGTTTGAAGATGATTGTAGGAGAATCAAACTACCTTATGACCTAGAGGAGGAATTTCCAACCTTATCAAAGAGGAATAAGCACACACTTGAAGCATCAAGTTATTTTGACGATGGTCAAAAGACTACAAGGAGAGAAATCAGTTCTTGGAACACTAAAGGCAAAACCAAAGTGCAAGAGTTGAGGGATGTGGAAAAATCCTCTCAATAAGCAATTAGAAGAAAATTAGAGAGAAAAAAAAACCAGAAGTGTATGGCTATGATACTTCATTGGTTACTAAAAATTCTATATATCTAGCAGGACTCAAACGTTAAGGAACCCTCATCATATGAGGAAGCAAAGAAGAAGCATAAATGGATGAATGCCATGAAGGAAGAGATTGATGCCTTATAGGAAAATTAAACTTGGGAATTGGTCCCCAAATCTTCATCTATGAAGATCATAGTTTCAAGATCGATATACAAGGTGAAGAAAAATTTTGGTGGATCTATAAACATGTACAAGCAAGGTGTTGGAGTTAGACGTCTGCGGAAGCACGCGAACAACACAAGGAAGAAGAAGAAGCTTGGAGCACAATACACAATACTGAATGTATTAATAGAGAATGTACAAAGATAAGTAGCCATTAGGGCAATAAGCGTATATACAAGCGGGGGGGAAAAAGCCTCGTAAAGAGCAAAAAAAATGCCCTGATGGTCCTAGAGTGCTCACACATATCACGACCTAAATATATCAACAAATACCCCCTGGGAGTGATGCGGTGAACAAGTAGCTGGCACTCATATATAAGGAAGTGCCAAGCTATGTGGAAATCACTCCACAAAAGGAAGTAAGCCTAAAGCTTTGCAGAAAGCTTCAAACTTCTCCCTCAGCAGAGCCTTCGTGAAAAGGTTTGCAATGTTCTCCTGCATGGGCACATATGCCAAGCTGATCTCCCCAGTAGAGAACCTCTCCCTGACATAATGATAATGCACCTCAATGTGCTTAGTGCGAGCATGGAACACCGGATTTCTCGCAACTGCCAATGTGCTTTGACTGTCAGTGAAGATGGTGGTGGCAAAAGACTGACCAACACCCAAATCAGCCATAAGGTGTCTGAGCCACACACACTCAACAGTCGCTGTGAAAGCTTCCCTATACTCAGTCTCACAACTGGAAGTGGCCACAATAGGCTACTTCTTTCTCAACAAAGATGTACATGAGCTACCAAGCATGAAGCACGAGTGTCATAGCAACCAGACCAGTATGAGTTAGAAAAAGCATGCAAATCTGGCAGTAGTGATCCCCCCTTGGGATAAAACAACCCAAGTAGCCGAGTACCACTCAACTAGCAAAAGATGCGCTTAACCGCCTGCCAATGCTTGACACCTAGGCAATGCATAAACCTGCTCATCTGTGAGACAGCAAACTGAATATCTGCCCGAGTAATGCATAAGTAAATCAAGCATCCAACAGCCTGCTGATAGAGAATAACATCAAATGCATCTCCAGAATCATGAAGACTCAATCGTAAACCTGTCTCCATAGGAGTGGTAATAGGCTTACACTCTTCAAGGCCAAAATGCTGCAATAATGCGTCAATGTATTTCGTTTGGCACAAAGCCATTCCACCATCAACGTGCATAAACTCAATGCCCAAATAGTGATGCAAATGCCCCAAATCAGACATCTCAAATGAGGCATGCAAATCAACCTTAAAATCAGCAATATGCTTCTCAAGAGGACCAGTGAGCAGCATGCCGTCAACATAGACAACAATGATCAGAAGTACATCATTAGCACGCTTAACATATAAGGTTCTTTCAGTTGGACTATTCTCAAAACCATGTGCAATCAGATAGGCATGTATCTTCTCATACCAAGCACGTGGTGCTTTCTTTAAACCATATAATGCCTTCTTTAACCTGCACACCTGGTTTTCATGCCCTTTAACCATGGGGCTAAAAAACATACACGTCTTCATGGAAGTCACCATTTTGAAATGCAGTTTTAATGTCCAACTGATGTACATTCCAATAATGATGGGCCACAAGTGCACAGATGCTCCGAACAATAGTCATACGGCATGTAGGTTCAAAGGTCTTATCAAAATCAATGCCTCTTTCCTCTGCATAACCCTTTGCAACAAGCCTAGCCTTATACCTGTCAACTGTACCATCAGGTTTACGCTTCAACTTGTATACCCACTTAGTGCCAATGGCCTTCTTGCTAGAACGCAAGTCACATAAAGACCAAGTACCATTCTTCATTATTGCATCATATTCAGATTGCATAGCAGCCATCCAATTTTTTGAATTTTGTGCTTCATCAAACAAAACAGGCTCAGTCTCATCATAGAGACTAGATGAAGCCATAGCCTAGCAATCTGATGCAAAAGAGGCACTATGAGAGCCTGATCGAGTACAATATGATAGAGGTGCATCTAATTTTTTGTCATGTTAGGTCTACACCAGCCATTTTGGCATAGTTCTTGCCTCAATATCACCTCTCTCATCAATAAGTGCATCATGTAAATCTGCATCAGAAAGGGAATGATCTGCATCATCACATGAAACCTGCAAAGGCTGAGAAGTTTCCTCATTAGGACCAACACTAGACTGTCCACCTATAAAAAGAGGCAGCAAAGTATTATACATGTCTTTGGAGCTAATAGATGTCTCCTTAGTACATGAAAGCAATGGCTGAATAGCATCTTCCACAAAAACAGCATCATGGCTAACCAGAATGCATTTAGTCTGTGGATGATAGAGATGATAGCCTTTACTTTTAGAACTATACCCAACAAAAATACATTTTACTACTTTATCATCCAATTTTCTGCGATGTTGTTCAGGCACTAATGCATATGCCAAACAACCAAAAACACAGAGATGAGCAATAGATGGCTTGCAATCACGCAACTCCATTCAGTTGAGGTGTATACAACACTGTACACTGGTGTTTTATCCCACGTTCATCCAGAAATGCATTAAAATCAGAAGACATATATTCCCCCCCTCGATCAGAATGGAGGATGCCCATTTTACATGCTGACAGGTTTTTAGCCAAAACCACAAACTATTTGAATCACATGAACACTTTGGACTTTACCTTCAATGGATATACCCATGCATGCTTAGAAAAATCATTGATGAAAGTCACAAAGTAAAGATAATTCCCAAAAGAAGGTGTTTGCATAGGACCACAGACATCACCATGTACAAGCTACAATCTCTGAGTAGCCCAAACTAAACCATCTTTTGGAAAGGACAAATGTTGCATTCTGCCCAAAATACAGCCTTCACAAACATTTTTTCCAAGTGCCTCAAGTTTGAGCAAAGAGGACACCATTTCAAATTTCTGCAGGCGTAGCAAACTAGCAAAATTCAGATGACCAAAGCGTGCATGCCAAAGTTTTGCATCTGACATAGCCTGAGAATTATTTACTGCACATGCCAAATCATTTACAGATCTTTCATAGTCTATGAGCTTATACAACTCACAACATAAAATGCCAGAAGCAATACTATCACATCGCCATTTGATAGATCATGAATTGTACACATATCATCAACAAATTTCACAACCAAGCCAGTCTTGGCTAATGTAGAAACTGATTATAGGTTCTTCTTGATCCTTGGCACAAATAAAGCATCTGACAAAGTGAAAGAACTACCATCAACAGTAGTCAAAATGATCTTACCAACTCCCATAACAGGATAAGAGGAGTTGTTGGTGCATGTAACAATATTCCCTATAGGGGCAGGCTCGAGTGAAGAGAAGAAACTGTGCTGCGAGGTAATATGTTTGTTCCCCCACTATCAAAATTCCAAATCTGAGTCTACTGTAGACATGCACTGCTCATGAGAAGATGGGTCAAAACTGCAGACATTATTAGTAAATGCCCATTCTTCTTCCTGCACAAGATTAGCAGACGTTGTTTTTGGTGTAGAGGCCTCTGCAATAACCATTTCAGCCTCTTTCTTGTTTGCCTCTTTAGCAGATATGATCATTCCCTTTACAATACTTACAAAACAATTTTTGCTTTTCTGATTTCTTCTCATCTTTATCTTCCTTCTTTGAATGTGCAAAATTAGCAGATTTTTGCTTACTAGTAGAAGAGCTCCATTTTCCTTTGCCCTTTTGACTAGCCAGGAAAGCTTGATCTGCAACTATCATAATGGACCTGTTTTGCCTAGACTGATCATCCTGCAACATAACAGAGACTAACTCCTCAAATGATAGGGCATTTGGATTGCCTTTCATCATCAACCAAAGCGTAGAAGCAAAACTCTGATATGAATCAGGAAGACCATTCAGAACGGTCTACACAAGTGAGCTATTAGGTATAACCTCATCAGCAGAAATCAATTGTTCCTTCAAGTCTTTGATCTTCGTTAGGAAACTATCCATAGAATCACCTTCATTCATGTGCTCACTCTTCAATTGTTTTCAGAGGTAAGCAACACGAGCCTCATTCCTACCTTGGTACAATGTGGTAAGTGTATCCCAAGCATCCTTAACTGTTCTGCAAGAGAAAATGTGAGGAATAATGCCACGTTTGACAGACAAAGCTATCAACGCATGTGCCTGGGTATCTCTACCATCCCAGCGAATCTTGTCTACAGTAGATGCAACAAAAACCGCAGCACGAACAGGAATATGCAGAATATCATCATCTTCAATACCTTCTGCATCAGCTTCAGTACCTACAGTTGTAAGAGTTGTAGGTGTGATAGGCCGTTTTTCGACACCTTGCACAATGTTCCACGGTCCTTTTGCAACCAACACATGTTGCATCCTATAAGCACATAACGGGTAGTTGGTACCATCCAACTTATCCTCAATAGCCAACATACGGAATACATCACTGCTTTCAGCCATGGCCCATGACTAGAATACCTTGATGCAGAAAATTGACTGTATCTCAAAAAGTTGAACAGAACTGCCTAGACAAATTCGACTAGACCTATAGCAGACTTCGAGATGCTTATACTGGCAAACCAAAACTGGTATATA
This sequence comes from Ceratopteris richardii, assembly GCA_020310875.1. Lineage (NCBI taxonomy): Eukaryota > Viridiplantae > Streptophyta > Polypodiopsida > Polypodiales > Pteridaceae > Ceratopteris > Ceratopteris richardii. The sequence continues at coordinate 122,366,491 of CM035426.1, forward strand.
CCTTTGGCACAAAAAGACAAAATAGCCTACACAAGCACTACGATAGTGCATTCGGAGGCCAAAACAAGCTCAGATTGCGATTTTGGAAAACATGTTGAGTATGCTCACGCTGAGTATGCTCACCAAAATTCATGCGATTCTGAGATTGCGAACGGAGGAGTGTTGACGGTGCCCTAGATGAAGCGACGACCTACTCTGATACCAATCGTTGGAGTTAGAGGTCTACGGAAGCACACGAACAACACAAGGAAGAAGAAGAAGCTTGGAGCACAACACACAATACTGAATGTATTACTAGAGAATGTACAAAGATAAGTAGCCCATTAGGGCAATAGGCGTATATACAACCCGGGGGAAAAAAAACCTCCCGAAGAGGGGAAAAAATGCCTCGACGGTCCTAGAGTGTTCACACACATCACTACCTAAATATATCAACACAAGGCTTGTGGCCAAAGGGTATGCACAAACACAAGGAATTGATTATGAAGAAGCTTTTTCACCAATTGCAAAAATGCAAACCGTCAGGGTGCTTATGAGTGTTGTAGCTTCCAAGAATTGGAACATATACCAAGTGGATGTAAAAAAGGCTTTTCTGGATGGATGGATATTTGAGAAGTTATACATTTCTCAACATCCTAGTTTTGAAGACTTATCATGCCTAAAGTATGTATGCAGGTGAGGAAAGGCTTTGTATGGTTTGAAACAAGCCCCTAGGGTTTGGAATCATAGGCTTGTTACCTATTTGCAGGATAGAGGATTCAGTGTGAGCAAAGCATATTCCTCCCTCCTCCTCATCAAGAGGAATCAGTCTGAAGTTATATACCTATATGTATATGTAGATGATATCATAATTATAGGTAATGATGCTAAAGGAATAAGAAAGATCAAACTTTAGATGAAAGAGGAATTCAAAATCAGTGATTTAGGCCTACTTACATACTTCCTAGGATTGCAAGTGGTATACAGAGAAAAGGGTATGTACGTTACTCAAAGCAAGTATATCAAAGACATGCTTATTCAATTCAAAGATTTCATGTATACCTATGGAGATAAACTTGAAGTTAAGCGCTCATGAAGGAGAACAAATAGAGGATATAACTAACTATTAGAGTCTAGCTGATAGCTTGAACTATGTTACCTTGACAAGGGTTGACATTTGTTAATATATTTGCTCCAAACTTCTTCTTCTTCTTCCTTGTGCTATTCGTGTGCTTTTGCAGACCTCAAACTCCAACAATTGGTATCAGAGTAAGTCATGATTTCGGGAGTCATCGACACCTCTCTGGTCACAGTCTTAGAATTGCACAAAATTTGGTGAGCATACTCAGGGAAATTAGGAGTTCTTTTAACCTCCGAATGCACTATCATAGTGCCTGTGTAGGTGATTTCATCTTTTTATGCAAAAGATTTATACAGGTTTTGGTTCACCAATATAAGCATCTCAAAGTCTGCTACAAGTTTCGCAAACCTTGACAAGATACTTCTTTTCAACTTTTTGAGATGCAATCATTTTTCTACATCAAGGTATTTTAGTCAGTGGCCATGGCTAAAAGGAGTGATGTATTCCATATGTTACCAATTACCCATTATGGGTTTATATGATGGTACAATGTATTGGTTGCAAAAGGACTGTGGAATATTGTGCAAGGTGTTGAAACATGTCCTATTACACCTACAAACATAGTTACTGAAGGTGATGCAGATGGCATGGCGATATTCTTCATGTTCCTCTTCATGTTGTAGTTCTTGCTACACCTACTATAGAGCAAATTTGTTGGGATGGTAGAGATGCTCATGCACATGCATTGATAGCTTTGTCTGTCAAACGTGCCATTATTCCTCACATTCACTCTTGCAGAACAATAAAGGATGCCTGAGATAAACTTACCACTTTATACCATGCAAGGAATGAGGCTCATGTTGCTTACCTTCGAAAACAGTTGGAGAGTAATCTTGTCTGACGGCTCACTTGTGCAGACTATTGTGAATGGTCTTCTAGATTCATATCAGAGGTTTGCTTCTACTCTTCGATTGATGATGAAAGGCAATCCAAATGCCTTAAAATTTGAGGAGTTAGTTTTTGTTCTATTGCAGGAAGATCAATCTAGGTAGAACATGTCCATTATGCATGTTATAGATCAAGCTTTCCTGGCTAGTCAGAAGGTCAAAGGTAAATGGAGCTCTTCTACTAGTAAGAAATCTGCTAATTCTATAGAATCAAAGAAGGATGACAGAGATGAGAAGAAAACAGAAAAGTAGAAATTGTTTTGCAAATACTGTAAAGAAAATGATCACGTCATAAAGAGTTTTCCAAAACTGACTACAAAAGATGCAAAGAAGAAAGATGTTGGAATGATGTAGAGGCCTCTACACCCAAATCAAAGTTTGCCAATCTTGTGCAGAATGAAGAATGGGCATTTACTACTATTTGTATTTACGAATCATCTTCACATGAATAGTGTATGTCTGTAATAGACTTAGATGTTTGGTACTTTGATAGTGGGGCAACCAAACATATTACATTGCAATGCAGTTTCCTCACTTCTTTTGAGTCTGCCCCTACATGGAATATTGTCACATGCACCAGTGACTCCTCTTGTCATGTTATGGGAGTTAGTAAGATCATTTTGACTACTATTGATGGTAGTTCTTTTACATTGTTAGATGCTTTATTTGTGCCATGGATCAATAAAAATTTATTATCAGTTTCAACATTAGCCAAGATTTCTTGGTTGTGAAATTTGTTGATGAGAGATGTACAATTTATGATCTATCAAATGGCGACATAGTATTGCTTCTGGCATTTTATGTCATGGGTTGTATAAGCTCATAGATTATGTAAAATCTTTGAATGGTTCGGCATGTGTAGTTCAAGATTCTCAGGCTATGCCAGATGCAAAGCTTTGGCATGCATGCTTTGGTCATCTGAATTTTGCTAGTTTGCTATGTCTATAGAAATCTGAAATGTTATCCTCTTTTCCCAAACTTGAGGCACCTAGTAAACATGTATGTGAAGGCTATATTTTGGGCAAAATGCAACATCCATCCTTCCCAAAAGATGGTTCATTTCAAGCTACTGAGAAACTGCATCTTGTTCATAGTGATGTTTCTGGTCTTATGCGAACAGCTTCTTTTGGGAACTATCTTTACTTCCTGACTTTCTTCGATGATTTTTCTAGGAATGCATGAGTATATCAATTGAAAGCAAAGTCCAAAGTGTTTATGTGCTTCAAACAGTTTCTAGTTTTGGCTGAAAATCTATCAACATGTAAAATGGGCACCCTCCATTTTGATCGAGGGGGGGATATATGTCTTATGATTTTAATGCATTTTTGGATGAACGTGGGATAAAACATCAATGTATAGTGCTGTATACACCTCAATAGAATGGATTTGCTCAAAGGAAGAACAAGTCACTCATGGAGATGGCAAGGCGTATGGTTAAGAGTGACTTTACCACAGTTTCTAGTGTGAGGTTGTTATGTGTGCAACATATGTACTTAATAGGTGTCCCACTAAAGCATTGCAATCTATCACTCCATATGAGGCTTGGCATGGTCGTAAGCCATCTGTTACTCACTTGTGTGTTTTTGGTTGTCTGGCATATGCATTAGTGCCTGAACAACAACACAAGAAATTGGATGATAAAGCAGTGAAATGTATTTTTGTTGGGTACAGTTCTGAAAGAAAAGGCTAATGTTCCTACCATCCATAGACAAAACACATTTTGGTTAGTTGTGATGTTGTTTTTGTGGAAGATGGTATTCACCCATTATGTTCATGTACTAAGGAGACATCAGTTAACCCTAAAGACATGTATGACACTTTGTTGCCTCTTCTTATAGGCGGATACTCTAGTGCTGGTCCTAATGAGGCAACTTCTCAACCTTTATAGGTTTCATGTGATGATAAAGATCATTCCATTTCTGATGTAGATTTACATGATGCACTTGTTGATGAGAGAGCTGATATTGAGGAGGCAAAAACTATGCCAAAATTGATGGTGCAAACTTTGCATGATAGCAAATTCAATGGACCTCTATCATATCGTACTTGTTCTAGCTCTCATAGTGCCTCTTGTGCATCAAATTGCTATTCTATGGCTACCTCAAGTCTTTTTTATGAGAATGAACCAGTTTTGTTTGATGAAGTACAAAATTCTGAAAATTGGATGGCTACTATGCAATCAGAATATAATCTTATCATGAAAAATGGTACCTGGTCTTTATGGTAGGAGTATGTCAAGCATTTGGAGACCGTTAAGCACATCTTTTGCTACTTGAGTGGTACCCGACTACTTGGATTGTTTTATCCCAAGGGGGGATCACCACCGCTAGATTTACATGCTTTTTTTTAACTCTAATTGGGCTGGTTGTTATGACACTCATGTGTCCACTAGTGGCTTTTGCTTCATGCTTGCTAGCTCATGTATATCTTGGTTGAGCAAGAAGCAACCTAGAGGCTGAGTATAGGGCAGCTTTCGTAGTGACTATTGAGTGTGTGTGGCTCAGAGGCCTTACTGCTGATTTGGGTGTTGGTCAGTCTTCTTCCACCATCATCTTCACTTACAGTTAGAGCGCATTAGCAGTTGCAAGGAACCATGTGTTCCATGCTCGCACTAAGCACATTGAGGTGAACTATCATTATGTTAGGGATAGGTTCCACATAGCTTGGCACTTCCTTATACATGAGTGCCAGCTTCTTGTTCACTGCATCACTCCTAGGGGGGATTTGTTGATATATTTAGGTAATGATGTGTGTGAATACTCGTTGGGGTACTTTTTCCCTCTTTACGAGTTCCCCCCCCCCATGACTTGTATATATGCCTATTACCCTAATGGGCTACTTATCTTTGTGCATTTTCTTGGTAATATATTCAATATTGTGTGTAGTGCTCCAAGCTTCTTCTTCTTCCTTGTGCTATTTGCGTGCTTCCGTAGACCTCAAACTCCAACAACATTTTCTATGGAATAAAATTCTTAATTCAAATCATGCATACTCCAAGAAGACCTCACATGGAAACAAAAAAAACAATATGCAAATACCTGAAGGAAGCTATCAATGAATACTCCAAGAAGACCTCACATGGAAATAAAAAAAAGAATATGCAAATACCTGAAGGTTTGTATTGCCCTTATACTTCTCATATCAATATCAAACTATTTTCTGATGCAAATAAGGTAGGCTCTAAAGATGACACGAGAAGTACATCTAGGTATCTCACCTCCACACATAGAAAATTGATTTCATGGTCCTCATGGAAGCAACCCATTGTTGCACTCTCACCAACTGAGGTTGAATATAGAGGACTTGCTAATGCAACTTAGGAAGCAATGTGGATTAAGATCTTTTATTCTGATTTAAGCCTTAAGTCATCTACTTCTCACATCTTTGGGGGATAATATCAGTTCATTGCATCTTTTTCCTAAGCCAATCTATCATGAAATGAATAAACACATAGAAGTACATTATCGTTATGTCAAGGAAAAGATAACAAACAAAGAAATTTAGTTATCCTTTGTATCAACTCATGACGAATTCATTGGATGGATTCAAGTTGAATATATTCAAATCAATGATTGGATTGCAAGAAATATTGAAGAATTGAAGACTCAAACTTCTTAGGCTTGAGGAGGAGCTACTGGTGCAAGAAGCAAGCCTAAGAGGTTCGCCTTGGCTATTGGACTACTTTCATTATCTACTTCACATATATGGAGTCATGTGAACCTATGCTAGTCAAATTCAAAGGATCCATGAACTTATCTTGGCCAAAGGTAAAATCTAAAAGTAGAGAAGAATCTCATGGATATGGGGAGCCAAAATCCATGACTCAACTTGGAATTCACATTGAAACTACTCCTAAAATTTAAGTTCACATTTAGGTGGATGAATCATCAAGATTCATCTTCAAAATCATGTATAAATGGACCTCCTTCTAGTTGTCGGGTAGAGTGCACTTTTTTGAATGTCTTGAGCTGAAGTTTTGAGCATAGATTGTACTCACCTCAAGTGAGAGTAGTCCTCCACAACTTCCTTGTATCATTGTGCAATATCAATACACATTATGATTCATATATCCTAAGTATCCATTCTATGTACTACTACAATACCTTGAGGTACACAATCAATTTGTGTGGTTATTTTCTCTTTCTGCGAGTATCCAATTTAGATTTAAATGTGATTGTGTTTGCACTTCATCTTCTTTGTGAAAAGCTAGGGTGACCCCCAGACTTGTTATTGTTGATATATTTAGGTAGTGATGTGTGTGAACACTCTAGGACCGCCGGGGAACTTTTTTCCCTCTTTAGGAGGTTTTTTTCCCCCGGCTTGTATATACGCCTATTGCCCTAATGGGCTACTTATCTTTGTACATTCTCTAGTAATACATTCAGTCTTGTGTGTTGTGCTCCAAGCTTCTTCTTCTTCCTTGTGCTGTTCGCGTGCTTCCGAAGACGTCTATCTCCAACAATTGGTATCAGAGCAGGTCGTCGCTTCTTCTAGGGCGCCGTCGACACTCCTCCGTTTGCAATCTCAGATTCGCACGAAATTTGGTGAGCATACTCAGGGTGTTTTCGAGATCAAAACAGGTTTGCTTTGTTGTGCCGAAATCGCGATCTGAGCTCGTTTCGGCCTCCGAATGCACTATCGCAGCGCTTGTGCAGGCTATTTCATCCTTTTGTGCCAAAGGTATATACCAGTTTCTGTTCGCTAGTTTAAGCGTCTCGAAGTCTGCTACAGGTCTAGCAGAACTCGTCTGGGCAGTTCTGTTCAACTTTTTGAGATACAGTCAATTTTCTGCATCAAGGTATTTTAGTCACTGGCCATGGCTGAAAGCAGTGATGTATTTTGTATGTTGGCTGTTGAGGATAAGTTGGATGGTACCAACTACCCATTATGGGCTTATATGATGCGACATGTACTGGTTGCAAAAGGATTGTGGAACATTGTGCAGGGTGTTGAAAGACGTCCTGTTACACCTGTAACGACAGGTACTGCAAATACAGGTGTTGGAGCTGATGAAGATGGTGTCGAAGATGATATTCCGCAGATTCCTGTTCGTGCTGCTGTTTCTGTTGCACCTACTACAGAGCAGATTTGTTGGGATGGCAGAGATGCCCAGGCACATGCATTGATAGCCTTGTCTGTCAAACGTGCCATTATTCCTCACATTCGCTCTTGCAGAACAACAAAGGATGCTTGGGATACACTTACCACTTTGTACCAGGCTAGGAATGAGGCTCGTGTTGCTTAGCTCCGAAAACACTTTGGGATGGCAGAGATGCCCAGGCACATGCATTGATAGCCTTGTCTTTCAAACGTGCCATTATTCCTCACATTCGCTCTTGCAGAACAACAAAGGATGCTTGGGATACACTTACCACTTTGTACCAGGCTAGGAATGAGGCTCGTGTTGCTTACCTCCGAAAACAGTTGGAGAGTGAGCACATGAATGAAGGTGATTCTATGGACAATTTTCTTACAAAGATCAAAGACCTGAAGGAACAATTGATTTCTGCTGATGAGGTTATACCAGATAGCTCACTTGTGCAGACCGTTCTGAATGGTCTTCCTGATTCATATCAGAGTTTTGCCTCTACTCTTCGGTTGATGATGAAAGGCAATCCGAATGCCTTGTCATTTGAGGAATTAGTCTCTGTTCTGTTGCAGGAAGATCAGTCCAGGCAGAACAGGTCCATTATGCATATTGCAGATCAAGCTTTCCTGGCTAGTCAGAAGGGCAAAGGAAAATGGAGCTCTTCTACTAGTAAGCAGAAATCTGCAAATGCTGCACAATCGAAGAACCAGGATAAAGATGAAAAGAAATCAGAAAAGCAGAAATTGTTCTGCAAGTACTGTAAAGGAATGATCATATTATAAAGAACTGTCCAAAACTGGTTGCTAAAGAGGCAAAGAAGAAAGAGGCTAGAATGGTTGTTGCAGAGGCCTCTACACCAAAAACAGAGTCTACAAATCTTGTGCAGGAAGAAGAATGGGCGTTTACTACTGTCTGCAGTTTTGACCCATCTTCACATGATCAGTGCATGTCTGCAATAGACTCAGATGTTTGGTACTTTGACAGTGGGGCGACCAAACATATTACCTCGCAGCGTAGTTTCTTCTCTTCACTTGAGCCTGCCCCTACGGGGAATACTCTCACATGCGCCAATAACTCCTCTTATCCTGTTATGGGAGTTGGTAAGATCATTCTGACTACTGCTGATGGTAGTTCTTTCACTTTGTCAGATGCTTTATTTGTGCCAGGGATCAAAAAGAACCTGTTATCAGTTTCTGCATTAGCCAAGATTGGCTTGGTTGTGAAATTCGTTGATGACAGGTGTACAGTTCATGATCTCTCAAATGGCGATGTGATTATTGCTTCTGGCATTTTATGTCGTGGGTTGTATAAGCTCATAGACTATGAAAGATCTGTGAATGATTCGGTTTCATGATTCTCAGGCTATGTCAGATGCAAAGCTTTGGCATGCACGCTTTGGTCATCTGAATTTTGCTAGTTTGTTACGCCTGCAGAAATCTGAAATGGTGTCCTCTTTGCCCAAACTTGAGCCACCTGGAAAACATGTTTGTGAAGGCTATATTTTGGGCAAAATGCAGCGTTCTTCCTTTCCAAAAGATGGTTCAGTTCGGGCTACGCAGAAATTGCAGCTTGTACATAGTGATGTCTGTGGTCCTATGCAGACACCCTCTTTTGGAAATTACCTTTACTTCGTGACTTTCATTGATGATTTTTCCAGGCATGCATGGGTATATCCACTCAAAGCAAAGTCCGAAGTGTTCATGTGCTTCAAACAGTTTTTGGTTTTAGCTGAAAATCTGTCAGCATGTAAAATGGGCACCCTCCGTTCTGATCGAGGGGGGGAATATATGTCTTCAGATTTTAATGCATTTCTGGCTGAACGTGGGATAAAACACCAGTGTACAGTGCCGTATACACCTCAACAAAATGGAGTTGCTGAACGAAAGAACAGGTCACTCATGGAGATGGCGAGGTGCATGGTCAAAAGTCAGGCTTTACCACATTGTTTCTGGCTTGAGGCTGTCATGTGTGCATCATATGTACTGAACAGGTGTCCCACTAAAGCGTTGCAGTCTATCACTCCATATGAGGCTTGGCATGACCGCAAGCCATCTGTTGCTCATCTGCGTGTTTTTGGTTGTTTGGCATATGCATTAGTGCCTGAACAACATCGCAGAAAATTGGATGATAAGGTAGTAAAATGTATTTTTGTTGGGTACAGTTCTAAAAGTAAAGGCTATCGTCTGTATCATCCACAGACTAAACGCATTCTGGTTAGCCGTGATGTTGTCTTTGTGGAAGATGCTATTCAGCCATTGCTTTCATGTACTAAGGAGACATCTGTTAGCTCCAAAGACATGTATGATACTTTGATGCCTCTTTTTACAGGTGGACAGGCTAGTGCTGGTCCTAATGAGGCAACTTCTCAGCCTTTGCAGGTTTCATATGATGATGCAGATCATTCCATTTCTGATGCAGATTTACATGATGCACTTGTTGATGAGAGAGCTGATATTGAGCAGGCAAAAACTATGCCAAAATGGCTGGTGCAGACTTTGCGTGACAGCAAATTAGATGCACCTTTGTCATATCGTACTCGTTCAGGCTCTCATAGTGCCTCCTTTGCATCAGATTGCTATGCTATGGCTGCATCTAGTCTCTGTGATGAGAATGAGCCTGTTTCTTTTGATGAAGCACAAAATTCAGAAAATTGGATGGCTGCTATGCAATCTGAATATGATGCTATAATGAAGAATGGTACATGGTCTTTATGTGACTTGCCTCCTGGCAAGAAGGCCATTGGCACTAAGTGGGTATACAAGCTGAAGCGTAAACCTGATGGTACAGTTGACAGGTATAAGGCTAGGCTTGTTGCAAAGGGTTATGCACAGGAAAGAGGCATTGATTTTGATGAGACCTTTGCACCTACATGCCGTATGACTACTGTTCGCAGCATTTGTGCACTTGCAGCCCATCATGGTTGGAATGTACATCAGTTGGACATTAAAACAGCATTTCTGAATGGTGACTTGCATGAAGAAGTGTATGTTTTTCAGCCCCGTGGCTTTGTGCAGAAAGGGCATGAAAACCAGGTTTGCAGGTTAAAGAAGGCATTATATGGTTTAAAGCAAGCACCACGTGCTTGGTATGAGAAGATACATGCCTATCTGATTGCACATGGTTTTGAGAATAGTCCAACTGAAAGCACCTTATATGTTAAGCGTGCTAATGATGTGCTTCTGATCATTGTTGTCTATGTTGATGACATGCTGCTCACTGGTCCTATTGAGACACATATTGCTGATTTTAAGGCTGATTTGCATGCCTCATTTGAGATGTCTGATTTGGGGCATTTGCATCACTATTTGGGCATTCAGTTTATGCACGTTGATGGTGGAATGGCTTTGTGTCAAACGAAATATATTGACACATTATTGTAGCATTTTGGCCTTGAAGACTGTAAGCCTATTGCCACTCCTATGGAGACAGGTTTACGATTGAGTCTTCATGATGCTGGAGATGCATTTGATGCTGTTCTCTATCAGTAGGCTCTTGGATGCTTGATTTACTTATGCATTACTCGGCCAGATATTCAGTTTGCTGTCTCACAGATGAGCAGGTTTATGCATTGCCCAGGAGTCACGCATTGGAAAGCGGTTAAGCGCATCTTTCGCTACTTGAGTGGTACTCGGCTACTTGGGTTGTTTTATCCCAAGGGGGGATCACTACCACTAGATTTGCATGCTTTTTCTGACTCAGATTGGGCTGGTTGCTATGACACTCGTGTGTCCACCAGTGGTTTTTGCTTCATGCTTGGTAGCTCATGTATATCTTGGTTGAGCAAGAAGCAGCCTACTGTGGCCACTTCCAGTTGTGAGGCTGAGTATAGGGCAGCTTTCACAGCGACTGTTGAGTGTGTGTGGCTCAGACGCCTTATGGCTGATTTGGGTGTTGGCCAATCTTCTGCCACTACCATCTTCACTGACAGTCAGAGCGCATTGGCAGTTGCGAGGAACCCTGTGTTCCATGCTCGCACTAAGCACATTGAGGTGCATTATCACTATGTCAGGGAGAGGTTCTCTGCTGGGGAGATCAGCTTGGCATATGTGCCCACGCAGGAGAACATTGCAGACCTTTTCACGAAGGCTCTGCCTAGGGAGAAGTTTGAAGCTTTCCGCAAAGCTTTGGGCTTACTTCCTTTTGTGGAGTGATTTCCACATAGCTTGGCACTTCCTTATACATGAGTGCGAGCTCCTTGTTCACCGCATCACTCCCAGGGGGGATTTGTTGATATATTTAGGTAGTGATGTGTGTGAACACTCTAGGACCGCCGGGGCACTTTTTTCCCTCTTTAGGAGGTTTTTTTCCCCCGGCTTGTATATACGCCTATTGCCCTAATGGGCTACTTATCTTTGTACATTCTCTAGTAATACAATCAGTCTTGTGTGTTGTGCTCCAAGCTTCTTCTTCTTCCTTGTGCTGTTCGCGTGCTTCCGAAGACGTCTATCTCCAACAGTTATAGTTATTATTCCTTGTATAGTTTTAGGTAGCTTGATATTCGAACTGAATGTGTGCAAAAGTTCTTTGGTCAATTTGTACTAGGCTATGACCTCTGAGTATTTTACTGTGAATTTCACCACCCAAAATAGAAGGTTTTCCTAGCCTTACGAAGTACAAAATCATCTATTTTTTATTCAACCATGTGGAAATGATTCTACAAAGGACTTAGTGGTTCTTTATGCATACTTGGAATCTAAGGAAGTATATTTGACATTATAGAAGCTATCTTGGCTAGTGTTTGGAAGGTTTTTGTCAATACCCACTTATATTTGTCTATACCCCATCACCTCTTCACATGAACCACACCTTTGATAGGCAGGAGATGGTTGAACTACATTGTAAGAGGGAAGATTATAAAGTAATCCTCAACCATGGATTTTTGGGCAAGTGGTTACCCCATAACGCTCCTAGCTAGGAGTTGTGAGTCCAAATCTCTTGTTGCTATAACAAAAGGATTCATGAACTGGATCTAGAGAATGAGAATATATAAGAGAAGATCAAGGATACTCTCCTTTTGAGAAAATTTGGGATGTGTAAATGAGAGTAATGGAGAGAGAATATGTTTGTAAAAAAGAAATCGTGTATGCTTTTTATTTCATTTTATTTTTATCTTCTTTTGTCTGTCTTGTTTTGAGTGGATTGGGGTTGAATTGTTTTTGGTTGTTAGGTTCTAAGTGCATGAAAATAGAAATCATATGAGCTCTCCTTTTGAGAAAATTTGGCATGTGTAAATGAGAGTAATGGAGAGAGAACGATAGAAGCATGGAGTGGGATTAGAAGTGGGAAAGGGAGGAGGAGGAAGAGATACTTTGAGTACTAGAAATGAGGAGAAGGGAAGGGAAGAGTTGGAATTAATGGTTTTATGGTGAGATGAAAAAGGTGAGGAGAAGTCAAGTTTTTACGAAGAGTGTTTGTGGTTCAATGGAAGTGATGATTAGGGGGATGGCTAAGAAGCGTGAGAATGTTTGGAAAGAAAGGGTGAAGAGAGTCCAATTAAGGCAGCATTTGAAGATGAGGAAACCTGAAGAGGAGATATGATCATGAAGTTGGATGAGAGAGTTAAATGATTTACAAAGTCGAGAGCTCATGAATTAAGAGTTCTTGATGTAGAATGGTTGAGTTGGGATTTATGAAAGGAAGATAGGTGAGTTGAGGAAGTTGAAGCATCAGTCGAGGGAGGTTCTTAGATATATTTTTTGAGGATTGGATGGGGAAGAGGAGTCAAAGTTTACAGTTGAAATGTAGGTTTGTCCATAGTGAGAGATGTTTTTTTTGAAAAATAGAGAGGATCATCTATAGTGTCTAAGTATAGAGCACTTTCACAAGCCACATGTGAGCTTATGTTGATCAAGAAGGTATTTATGGACTTAAATCTGTAAGTTGATACACATCCTTTCTATTTTGATAACATGAATAACATACACCTTGCTTCTTGCCTTATTTTCCATGTAAGAACCAAGCACACTGAAGTAATCTACCACTTCAAAAGGGAAAAGCTATTGAGAAAGGAGATTTTAGTGAGATTCATAGAGGCACCAAAGTTCCTTTTTTGATATGTATAGAAAATCTTTGGATGGAACGAAGCTCCTGAAGTGCAAGCAAAGAATTTTCATGAAGGACCTTGGATGAAGATGAAGATTGAAGATTGAAGGGAAGTGTTGAAATTCAAGCTTTAAAGTACAAATTTATGGAAAAACTATTTTTAACAAATGGAACAATTTATGAAAGCTTTACATCATGAGATTGTTGGTGCATATGCATAGGACTTCATATGAGCATTAAATTCGAACCTTGTGCATATACTTGCATTAGATGATTGAATTCTAAAGTTAAAAGTCATAGAGTGATTGAGAGAGAATATTGTGGATATTGGGATCCAAATGTAGCAAAGATTTTTTAATTGAAAATTAAAAAAAAATCCTAAAAAATGGATCATTTTTAGGTAGATCCAACCAACAATCATCTTTGAAACTTGTATTTATACTCTGTGATAAAGTCGCATGTAGAAAAGCTCATGATTACAATCTATTGATTGGTTAATGCGCTTATACCAAAGCTCATGGAGTCCTCCAACCACTCTTTGTATCATATCCTACTTAGGAATGCATTTACATCATATCCCATTAGCTACATTGCTCTTTGTTTAATGTTACAATACATTGGTTAAAGTATGTCATATTATCTGAGTCATTGCATTGATTACATAATCGTATTGTCTAATCTAATGATTAAAGTATGAATTTAGGATTGTTTTGATTCTACTTAGGAATGCATTTACATCATATTTCATTAGCTACATTGCTCTTTGTTTAATGTTACAATACATTGGTTGAAGTATGTCGTATTGTCTGAGGTATTGCATTGATTACATAATCTTATTGTCTAATCTTATAGTCATTAGAGTTGTACACATTGAGTTATGAATAGGTCAAGGTGACTGTGTCTATGCATCTTCATCTTCCTAAAAATTCAAGATCACCACTTGACTTCTTATGGACATTGCTACAGTGTAGTCCTTATAAACTGGATATTGCCAAAGTATAGTCTGTGCATCTTCATCTTCCTAAAAAGTCAAGATCACCACCTGACTTCTTATGGATATTGCTACGGTATAGTCCTTATTCATTAGATAAATTGGATTATTTCATTAATCACTTTTTTGGAATGTGTAAAAAAGGTTTTGGTCAATTCCGACCAAGATGGGATCTCTGAGTAAAACTCTTAGTACCTTCTTCCACAAATAGAAGGTTTTCTCAAGTTTAGAAGTACTATGAAGTTATCTATTTTGACATTGAATTTTGAGATTCATTTTCCAAGGTACCATTCTAGTATAAATGCATATATTGGAAGTTAAAAGAGTATATTGAAGGTCTCTAGTTTTGATTACGTTGCTTTGGAGCATCTCTCTTAAAAGTTATGTGTTTTTTAAGGAAATCTCAAGCATAACACTAAATAAGTTCATTTGAAGGCTTTTCAACCTTTGGAAACTCAAAGAACATATTTAAAAGCACAAAATAGGGTGCTAAATTTCTATAGCAACATGTTAGGACTTCCTTTTCTCTCTTTAGGAAGCTCTAGTTTCAGAGTTCTTATAGTTATTACAAAGCTTATAAAGCACGATTCTACACTCGAAAGCGCTTTCAAAAACTCTTCTTGTATTGTTGGCCTGTCTCAAATCTTGTTAAGAAAACTAGTCTATTTTGTGTGACTAAGTTGAATAGTCTACATGTGTCCAATTCCACTATTTTGTATCTCATTATGATCTAGTTTATGTGGCTAAAAGGAATTGGTAACTAAATTAGGTAATTATATCAGTTTTAGTGAGTAATAGTATGAGAGTAGCTAGGTCTTGGGTAGGGTCCAAGGTTCTTGTTGTGCATCAGAGGAGAAATCTTCCATCAGTGGTATTAGAGAAGCTTGAGGACATCCAGTTGAGTGCAAGAATACTCATTTGAAGACCTGAAGTGAAGCAAGACAACAAGCTGAAGTACTTGAAGGCTACTTTAATGGGGAGCCTATAAAGGAGTGCTCACCATCAAAGGAGAAAATCTATCTATAGATTCTATAGAGGTAGCACACACCTACTATCATCATGGATGATAATTCCAATGCTATTATGAAGCTAGAGAAGGAAAACTACTAGTCTTGGAGGTTTAGGATGCTCAGTTTCATATTAAGAAAGGATCTAGGTGGCATCATCGATGGATCAGATGTCAAGGCAATACCATTGGATCCTATGTCACCTACCGCAACTGAGTTTAATCCCACGAAAGATTGGGAGATAAAAAACAGAAAGGTGATGTTCATGATCTCAGAATTTGTTACTAATACCGTGATTGGACATATTCAATCAATGGAGATAGCTAAGGACATCTGGGATTACTTGGAGAAGATGTTTACAACTAACACCAACTTTAGGAAGGTGGAGCTCAAGAATGAGCTTAACAACCTCAAGAAGCCAGGTAATCTATCAGCCCATGAGTACATTATGAAAGCCAAAAGCATTAGGCGTTCCCTTGTAGAAATAGGTAAGCTTTGGTAGAAGATAATGCCATGGTTGGTTGCTTCTTCGATGACCAAGAAATGATTTTTGAGCCTGCAAATGATATATACCCTGATGTGCTTCTTCTATCATCTTTAGATCCGGCCCAATCTGCATCTGAGTAGACCTTTAGCTCAATATCTGAAGTAAATGAATAAAACAAACCTTCATTCATGGTCCCCTTTAGGTACTTGAGGACTCGCTTGGCCGCTTCCATATGTGTTCTTCTTGGCTTATGCATAAACTGACTCAATATGCTAACACTATAGCATATATCCACCCTTGTGAGTGTTGCATAGTTCAAACTTCCAACCAAGCTTTGATAGCTTGTGATGTCTTCAATTGGCTCTCCTTCATAAGCACTAAGCTTATGATTTTGCTCCATAGGTGTACCTACACACTTGGTATTTTCCATCTTGAACTTGACAAGCATGTCATGGACATACTTCCTTTGTGTGATGTATATACCTGAATCTGTGTAGATCAACTCCAATCCAAGAAAATAAGTGAGTGGTCCAAGGTCACTTATTTTGAACTCCTCCTTCATTTGACTCTTTACCTGTTTGATTCCTTCAAGATCATTGCCTGTGATAATAATATCATCAACATACACACATAAATAGATCACTTCAGATCCATTCCTCTTTATGAACAAAGAGGTATCCGCCTTGCTACCTTTGAATCCTTGGTCCTGCAAATAAGTCACCAATCTGAAATTCCAAGCTCTTGGAGCTTGCTTCAATCCATACAAAGCTTTCTTTAGTTTGCATACATAGTTAGGATGATGTGCATCCTCATATCCAGGAGGTTGTGCCATATACACTTCCTTAGAAATCCATCCATTCAAGAAAGCATTCTTTACATCAAGTTGATAGAGATTCCAATTTCTAGATGCAGCAAGACTAATGAGAACCCTAATTGTAGGCATTTTTGCAACAGGAGAGAAAGTCTCCTCATAATCAATACCATCGGTTTGAGCAAACCCTTTAGCAACTAACCTTGCTTTGTGTCTATTTATACTTCCATCTGGATTCCTCTTGATTTTGTATATCCATCGAGATCGGATTTTCATAGATGGCTTGTTAGGTACAAGCTCCCAAGTGTCATTCTCCTTCAAGGCTTCCATTTCTTCATCCATTGCATCTCTCCAAGCTTTCTTGCTTTGTGCTTCTTCAAATGTGGTAGGTTCTTCATTGGTTGAATCCTTTGCAATGTAGATTGAGTGCTTGGTGACCAAAGAAGTATTATAACCAAACCTCTCTGGTTTCTTCTTCTCCCTCGAAGACCTTCTAAGTGGTTGATGTGAGCTCTCGGGTCCATATGTAGCATCTTGCATCTTTGCTTTACCTTTGTTGTTCCATAGCTTTAGTCTTTCGAAGTCTTCTAGGTCAATCTCCGAATCACTTTCTTCAATCTGCTTCGGCTCCTTTGGTTGAAGTGATGGAAAATCTTCATCCAAGTCATAAGGCAGCTTCACTTTCCTATCATCATCAAACCATGATTTGTTTTCATCAAAAATTACATCTCTACTCACAGAAAATCCTTTATTGGTTGGATTGTACAATCTATATCCTTTTTGGTTTTGGTCATAACCAATAAATACGCACTTCTCTGCCTTGGGATCCAATTTCCCTCTTACTTGAGAAGGAATGTGAGCATAGGCTAAGCATCCAAAGATTTTACAATGCTCTAGACTAGGTCTTCTTCCATTCCATACTTCATATGGAGTGGTTCCATCTAGTGACTTAGATGGAAGTCTATTTATGAGATATGTGGCTGTAGACACAGCCTCTGCCCATAGGTAGTTTGGCAATCCCTTTTCGTTGAGCATGGACCTTGCAGCTTCGACAATAGCTCTGTTCCTCCTCTCTGCTACACCATTGAGTTCGGGTGTATACCTTGTAGTGACTTCCCTTTTAATGCCTCTTTCATGCAAGAAGGCATCAAATTCAGAAGAGAAGTATTCTCCTCCACCATCGGATCTGAGTCGTTTCAACGTCCTACCTGTTTGGTTTTCAACAAGAGCAATATACTTCTTAAAGCAATTAAACACTTCATCCTTGTGCTTCATGAAAAACAGAATGGTTCACCTGCTACAATCATCTATGAAAGACACATAATATCTTGAGCCTGATATAGATGGCTCCTTACTTGGACCCCACACATCCGTGTGCACTAGATCCAAAGGATTTTGATACATATATCCTTTCTTATTGAAAGGTTGTCTATGAGCCTTGCCGAGTTGACAAGCTTCACACTTATAAATCATGTGTTGCCTTGTGATATTAGGCAAACCAAGTACACTTTCGTCCCTGCAAATCTGTTTGAGTGTCCTCTCACCAATGTGAGCAAGCCTTTTGTGCCATATCTCCAACTCTGTTAGAGTTTGAGATCCATAGCTAAACAAAGCTATGTTCTTTGTATCTTCCACTTCAAAAGTGAAAAGCCTTCCTGTCCTTTCTCCTTTGGCAATCCTTCGAAAGCCTTGCCTTGGGTCTTCAACATATGCTCCAAATCGATTGAATCTAACCTGCAATCCTTTTTCAACAATCTGTCCAACACTTATTAAATTTTTGGTAATTGTAGGGACATACAAGACTTTGCTTAAGAGGTTCATATTCCCATCTGATGTCTTCACATTACCTATCTTCTCCACTGAGTGCTTTGTGTCATCTCCTGTCTGCACTTCATGCTTGTTATGAGGATCTTCCAAATCAGAAAGTAAAGCCACATTTCCTGCTACATGGTTCGAGCATCCCGAATCAATGTAAAATATATGATGATCATCCTTACCCTTCTTCGCTGATAGATTCATAATCAATAATGAATCTTCTTGACTTTGGTCCTCTGCATAGTTATTGTAATTTCTTCTTCCTTTATGGCCACTTTGATAGTTGTTGTTGTTGTTGTAATTGTTGTTGTAGTAGTTGTTGTTGTTGTAGCCTCCATTGTATCTACCTCTATTTGATCCATAGCCACCTCTATTGAATCCTCTTCCTCTTGAGTTCCTCGGGTTCCTGAAACATTCTTCAGTAGTATCGTTAGATAAGCCACATATGTTGCAAGGTTGAGATGATTGGAATCTCCCCCTGCCTTGCTTTCTACCTCTGCCTCTTCCTCTAGCTCTTCCTCTACCTACAAAGTTTGCTTGGAAAGAGCTTCCTTCATCTTCATTCTTCCTATTCTTTGACTTGTCCTTGACCTTAGCTTTATCAGAATATAAGGCAGAAGTTTGATTACCTCTTGAGGACTCACCACCTTTGCTAATCTTTGCTTCATGAGTGAAGAGTTGGCCCATGAGTGTGTTGAGGTCGGGTACATGCATATCCATGTATAAATCCATGGTTGTTGTGAATGACTCCCACTTGTCGTCTGCTTTGATTCCATTCATGATTTGTCTTATGATTTGCTCCTCTTCAATTACCTCTCCAATGCTTCCAAGTTGGTCGGAAATCTCCATCTTTGTGACATAATCAGTCACATTTTGCTTCGGGCTTTTCTTCATTGTTGTGAACTCCATCCACAATTGGTTCTTCCTTGCTCGAGTGTTGGAAGAGAAGAAAGAAGCAAGTGCATTCCAGGTCTCTCTTGATGTCTTGCATCCCTTGACATGAGGTAAAAGAAAATCAGAGATTGAGTTTAGAATATAGGACCTTGCAAGTGGATCCTTCCACTTCTTCATGTGATGGTTGCCCTTTGTTCCTCATGGTTGGCATTGCTTCATCTCGGGATATGAATCCATATAGATTCCTCCCTTGAAGGTAAGCCTCCATCCTTAGAGACCATGCCGGGTAGTTGTTTCGATCCAATTTGTCAATTGTTGATGGAAATTCATCTCCCATGTTGCTTGACTATGCTCTGATACCACTATGAAGAGAGATGGTGGATGCAATCCAAAGATGAGTTGGTGCTGCTACAACCAGCTTCACACCAGCCAACTGAGACTTCAGAGATGATTAGAAGACCCTTTGAGCTTCATAAATCCACCAAAATATCAGCCAAGTACTTTGGAACATGTATCCCAAAAGTTTAAGTCAAGACAGACAAGTTGCGAAATGACTAGCTCCCAAAACTTGCTATTTTTGGACATACACCTGCTGGAAAAAATGAACAGTGCTCTCAACCTGGTAGGGATTAGAAAAATTCCTTTTGGGCATAGCAAATAGACTTAGCAAACTTCCCAATCCAAGTTAAAACACTTGAAATGTTGGACTGAGCACTCAGAACAAGATTTTTCAATTTTTGGAACATGCCCACCATTCTCGGGGCTCTGTAGAGATAGACGAGTGAGCAATAAATTGCAGATATCTTCAAAACTATTAATTTAATGACCCATGCAAATTTATACGTAGAAACTAGACAGTGAGAGCTATCCATCGCACTTTAAATCACTGAAAAAGGTTCAGTAAAACTTGAGATATGACCTTCTGAAGGTACTGCTCTGAGTGAGTATAGCAGAGAACAAAACAGAGAAGTAGATGATAATAAATGTATAGATTCACATATGATTACAACCACATTGGCAATGAATCTTTGCACAATGGGAGTAGAATGATAGAGCTATGGAGTAAGCTCTTCAATCTCTACAAAATGACATGAAGTGGTCACGACAAGGCTTGCTAATCGCCTCTTCCTTCTTGCTCTTTTTATAGCTATTCTTGGAGGGAGTTTTGAATTCGAATTCGAATGGCTCCACCTAAAAGTGATCCCCAAAGTTAGGAGATATTCCCTCAGCTCAAAAATTCGTGATTTTGGTAGTTATAGCCACAAATTTGCTTTTACATCATGCATGAGGTAAGCCATCCTTTTCCTTTTTTCTTTTTTCAATTACAAGAGATAAAAATGAACTCTTTTACAGGGGGTGTTCACATGACTACTCATGTGACTTACAAATGAGGATGATATCAAATATATCAAGCATGTAGGCTTGGGTAAAATGCACCAACAAGATCAAGCATATGTATTTCACTAAATAACTTCATTTTAAAGATTTTGAACCTTAGGAAAGTCAAAAGTGCATGTTTCAAGGTGCAATATTACCCAAGGAGGCATTAAACCACCAAAAGACACTTCAATTATGAGACAATGTCACAAGGTAGCTAAAGCGATAAGGAAGGCATGTGAAGAGACATTGAGGAAATACGAAGATTCATGCAAGGCTCCCATGGCTATTTAAGCACCATCAAAGCTCATTCTAAGTGTGTGTGGATGGTAGGAATTTGGAGGCTACTTGTACACATGGTTCTCAACCATTGTCTATCATAGGAGTTCATATTCTCTTGTATATCTCTCCTACCATTTCCAAAGGGTGCTAAATTTCTATAGCATCATGTTAGGAATTCATTTTCTCTCTATAGCAAGGTCTATTTTTATATTTCTTGTAATTTTTAGAAAGATTATAAAGAAAGCATTCTATATCCAAAATGGTTTTGGAAAAGTCATCTTGTACTATGAGTTATAGCTATTTCTTTCTCTGTTGGTTTGTCCCGATTCCTGTTAGGAAAACTAGTCTATCTTGTGTGAATGAGTTGAGTAGTCTAAATGTCTCCAATTCCAGCACTCGTCTGAGAGCAAATAAGTCTTGGGCAAGGTGCAAGATTCTTGTTGTGAATAGGAGGATAAATCTTCCATCAATCTCTGTATATTTCCATCACTTCTCACAATGGTATCAGAGCATAGTCATAGACTTGACATTATGGGTGATGGATTTCCCTCATCGATTGACAAATTAGATTGAAGTAGCTACTCAGCATGGTCTCGAAAGCTGGAGGCTTACTTGCAATGGATAAATCTATATGGATATATCTCAAGAGATGAGTTGATGCCTATACTCACAAATAAAGGAGAACCAACTCAAGAGGAGTAGGTAAGGTTAAACACATGGTGTGTAAAGGATGCTTTGGCAAGGTCATATATTCTAAACTCTATTTATAATTTCTTACTTCCTCATATTAGGAATTTTAAGACATCACGAGAGACATGGAATGCTTTGGATGCATTCTTCTCTTCAACTACCAAGGCTAGGAAGAACAATTGTAGATGGATTTCACAACATTAAGAAGTAGCCCAAGCAAGGTGTAACTAATTTTGTCACCAAAATGAAGGACATTGCACATCAAATAGGGAGCCTTGGAGAAATAATTGATGAAGAGCATATTTTGAGGTAAGTGATAAATGGAATTAAGGTTGATAAAAAGTGGGAAGCCTTCACCAATGCCATGGTTTTGTACATGGATATGCAAGTGCCAAACTTCAACACTTTTATGGGACAACTCTTCATTCATGAGCCCAAACTTATGAAGAATAATTAGAACCAAAAAAGATAATCAATCATATGCCCTTTACAGAGATAAAAGAAATGACAAAGATAACAAAGGAAAAGGAAAAAAATTTGACGAAGGAAGCACCTCCCAAGCTAACTTTGCAGGTAGAGGTAGAAGCTCAAGAGGAAGAGGCAGAGGAGGTAGAAAAGGTAGGGGGTGATCTCAAAGCATCTCACCTTGTGCTAAATGTGGATTATACAATCACATCATAGAGCATTTTTTCAAGAACCCAAAGAATCAAAGAGGAAGAGGATACACCAGAGGTGGATATGGATCTATTCGAGGCAAATACAACAACTCATATGGATACAACAACAATACCTATGAAAATAACTAAGGAGGATACAAAGGAAGGAAGAGACTACAACAACTACATAGATGATCAATATAAGATGATTCACGTCTACTTCTGAATATGATAATGATGTAAGGTAAATCAAATGAGCATGCATTCCATTTTGACTCTAGATGCTCAAACCATGTAGTAGGGAATGTAGCTTTTCTTTCAGAATTGGAATATCCAAAGAATAAATATGAGGTCCAGATACGTGATGACACAAGGCACCTTGTGGTGAAGATATGAAATGTTAAGACTTCCAATGGTAATATGAATTTCTTGAGGAGAGTTGTCTATGCACCAAGTATTACTAAAAACCTATTCTATGTACCAAGTAGACCATACTCTAGAGAAAGGTTTTAAGGTAAGATTCACAAAGCATGGAGCTTAATATGTAGAAGATCTATATCAAGGCTTCATAAGGATAGCCAAGGGAGAAAAAAACAAGAAGATTTTTTACCTTTAAACTCCAAGGCACTAAGAACATTGAATTGATCAATTATGGTACTCAAACCCTATTAGAGATAGATGTTTGGCATAAAATATTGGCTCATATTAGAGAAAGATCCCTCAAAAAAATAATTCAATATCAAAATGCGCTTGGACTACCAAATATCTCAAAGCAACACATGATTTACAAGTCTACTGCATGTCAATTTGAGAAATCTCATAGGAAATGATTCACAAAGAAAGGATACATACATGGAGGCCTCCTAGAGATTGTCCAAATAGATGTTTGGAGACCAAGTAAAGAGCAATCCATCTTGGGGTAAATGTATTATGTTTCATTTATAGATGATTTTGGTAGATGGACCAAATGCTTTACTTTACGAAGCATAAAGATATAATGTTCTCATGTTTTAATAAGTATCTAGCTCTTTTGGAAAATAAAATAGGTAAAGCCCTAAAAAACACTAAGGTTTGATGGAGGGAGAGAATACTTCTCCCATGAATTTGATTCTTATTTGCAAGATAGAGGAATCGAGAGAGATATAACCATGGCCAATGATATACATTGGCTTATTTTTCTTTGACCATAGTATGAGTGTACTAATTAGTGAAGTGCGTAGGAAAAAAAGAAAGAAAAGTGTATGCGAATAACCTTTTAGGGTGGACCTATCCATTCCTACACTAGAAATGCAAAATAACAAAATGGTGCAAAATTAAAAGAGGTCTAGGGTGGTGTGCTCCAAGACTAGCTGTTGAAAAAGCATGCTATTCGAAGAATTTTAAGGATTTCACATAAGGACGATCGGTGTTGATTGAACTTGGTAATGGAGGCTACATTGAGGATGTTGTAGATTTTTGAGTTAGAGAGAATCCGAGTTGAGTCCTAGAAGGCATTTCTTGAAACAATGATAATAGATAGCACTATGGTTATGCTCTCTAGGTTTTCTTCAATGATAACCATGAACTTTGTCCATGCTTTATGATCTACAAAGTGGATGCTTAAAACATAACCATCATCAAACACATGTTGAAGATGAATACCTGATTATTAAAAGAATGGATTCTTGATAGTTCATAACCTTCTCAATCAATTACTCCATGAAATGTAATGTAATTTTCTTTCTTTCATAGCTTAGATGTCCTAAAAGTTTTGTGCATCATCTACCACTATAAGCAACGTTTATTTTGAATTTGGCTAAGGTTTTCAGATCAAGAGAATAGTTTTGTTTATCTTTAGCTAATCCAAGATGACTTCATGGAGCCGTGTCCTTGGACCCTTGAATGCTTGTATGTTGAAAATCTTGATTACGAAACACTTGAAAGAAAACAATAATAACAAAAATGAAGCTATATAAGTGATTTTAACATCCCATCACAATGTATCACTCTCGTGCATGGGTATTACAAGTGTTTGATGCAAGACCGTGTAATGTGGACTTGATTGGATGCAAGATGAATTGAAAATGATCTTAGGATATGTGAAAGACACATTGTTATGCAATGAGCACATGAAACCTATACAAAAGGCAAATCTTGATCTAGTTTAGCTTCTCTTAAGATGATAGAAAATCCTTGTTGAGTGTAAATTCTAGAGTTTTGGGTAACAATGATATCATTGGAGAGGATGAATGTGGCTTAACAACCCATACCTATCAAGTCACACTATGTGACTCGGTGCATTGTTTTGCAAAAGGTAGATTGGATTGGGGTTGCCACTTTAGAGTTTGCATTTGAATTTGGAGTTACCTTGCATTATTATGTCAATTTATTGGTTTGAATTTAGAAATTTTGGGCCTACTTGAACTACTTCGTTACTTTAGGCCTCCCAGAGTATCTAGCTCCAGTGTCTTTTGTAAGTTGAGATTTGGAAATCCAAATTTTCTTGATGTGCCTTATAGCTTTGCAATGCTAGGTAGCGAATGTGTATGCTTTTTTTTAATGCATATGAGTTGTATTCTTGATGTTGCTTTAGTTTATATCTTAGTATAAAATCTCCTTGTAGATCTTTATCATGCATGTGTGCATCATAATAGTATTTTTAGAACGTTTTTACAACATAGATATTTGTGGCTACATTAAGATGCATCTCTTCTAATTGCTCAATTTCATCCAGTAAAATAGAGAGTTCATGGCTAGGCAATTGGTATTCTCTTGCTACTCTTAAATTGGGTACTAGAAATTGGATAGGTAGCATGATGGAAGATTTGGCATTGATAGCTAGCTTGTATGCCACACAATATACCCCAATAGCATGGTCACACTATTTATTCTAATCAAACAATCCACTATTAGCTATCTTCATAAGCACTATGCACAAGACTTTATTGGAACTCTCTGCTTTTTCATTCACTTTTGAATGGTATGGTGTAGAATTCTTATGGAAAAGTGAAAATTTGGCTAATCACAATTACTTCATTGATAAAATGTGTTCCATGATCAATAATAATATCTATCAACCGATCAAATCCTATTGAAAATAGTTTCAAATAAAATGTCATAGTCCATCATTTTTTTTAGTTGCCTTACCCTCTACCCATTATTTTCAAATAATCTATGCCAAAAGTTATGTATTTGGCATGAGATGTATGTGTATGTGGACTAATGAAACCAACAAAATCTGTGTTCCATCATGCGAAGCCTCTCCAATTCATCATGGGGCTGAGTGGCACGTCATCTCTTTT
Source organism: Ceratopteris richardii (assembly GCA_020310875.1). Lineage (NCBI taxonomy): Eukaryota > Viridiplantae > Streptophyta > Polypodiopsida > Polypodiales > Pteridaceae > Ceratopteris > Ceratopteris richardii. The sequence continues at coordinate 122,391,920 of CM035426.1, forward strand.
GGTAGGGTATTTTACTTGTTCACATTTGCCACATCTTTTGACAAATTCTTTGGTATTTTGATGCAAGGTACACCAAATTATTGCAATGAGGATAATTTTAGTGCATCTCTTAGGGGAAAAGTTTCCTCTGACACATCTCCATGTGCCACCTCAAGAATTCACAAGTAATCATGTTCATGTCTATGAAATAATAAGAAATTGTCTTAACCTTATCTATATAGTTGATTTTCTATCAGTATGTAGTCTCAATGATTTTCTTCTATGCTTCTTTGTTTTACTTTATCTGCTCCTTTTTGGAACTTATGGTCATATAAATAATCTACTGCGTGCTTGCCTCAAGTTGGCACTATTGTAACTTGGTACATGTACTGTGTCTTATTGAAGACAGGATTTTCCATTGTGCACATTGTTACACATAAGTGTGTGCATCCTTTTCCAAGGAATGCCAATATGATCCTAAGCTCAGTGTATTTTGTAAGGTTTTAGTTTTGGGGAAATTTCATCCCAAAAGAAGGTTTTGTGCTTGAGCTATCAGGTGTGTTCTCTCATGATCATCTACACAATACAAGAAGATATTAGTGGGGTCTTTGTCGTACATGCTTCCTACTAAAATATGGAACCTTCTAATAGCAAGAATTATCTTACAATCCTTAGGTAAATATTTATGATGTGTGCTAAAACATCCTTTTCATGGAGCTCAGAAAACTTGCCATTGGAGCTTATAATCTTGTGCAACAGTGAATTCAATCCACATAGAAATGCTCTTTGACAAAAACTCTTGATCACATCCAAGACTCTTACAAGACTCCCAATAGATTCCTCTCTCTCAATTCTTCTATCATCTAGAATGACAATTTGTTGCAAGGATGCCACATGGCATCCTTGTCACTAAGGCCTTAGGGGTTGTTCACATCTAAAGGCAAAAAATGTGATATTTCTTTCCCCTTGAAAACATTTTCATCCATGAAAATGTAAATGAAATTTGTGCAATGATAGAAGAAAGTGCTTGGAATCCCCGAAACTTCATGTACTCTATGTACATGGTCATCTCTATGTTTTGTGTCCCCATATCCTTCCCCTTAACAAGCCTCATAAGATATCACTTCAAAGGTGGAAAACTATCTATGTGGTGTTGATTACCTCCAATGTATGCCTAACTTCCAAACTATCATTCTCATAATGACATCATTCAAATTATCTCTATCCATATGATGCATCCACTATGCAACAAGAAGATGAAAGGAAAGTTAGACTTCCAAGTTGTAAAAATTCCACCATACCACAATAAAGATAAAAAACCATATACTCCCTTTGAATATAGCACAAAGTCACATATGAAAGTGACTCCAAGCCCATCTAGAACTAGAATGATTGAGTTGCCATCTTGTCACTCTAGGTCCTCCAACCTTGAGTGTACTCACAAGTAATAGTTTTTATCTATACTAACTTGCAATTTAGGCAAATTTATCATCCTAGATCAAATAAATTTATTTGGTTGTAGAATGAAATCTCTACATCCTACTAGCTAAGAAATCCTTGGTTGTCATCTGTAAACTTGGACTAAGTTCTATTGGAAGAACATTTTTTGCACTAGTACAAACTCTTGTATTTTCTCTTTCTTTTAGTTTCCCATATGAATGAAAAAGCATTCCTTTCGAGATGGTTAACCATCATCCTCATGGAAACACACCAACTAAGAGTTTGATCATATAAGAGGTAAAATTTTTCCATATACCCTAAAAAGAGAAGTCATCAATCTACTCCTAGTCTCATCAATGTCAATAAATAATACTATGCAACTAGTCAAAGACCATCAATGGGACCAATAACATCTCTCCTAGGGTCTTCATGTGAGTCTCAATATAACCATTATGAATATCTAGTCTCCCTATTGAATTTGATAGGATAAGAACACTCTTATCTAGAAAATCTAAAGAGCACATAAAATCTCTCTATCTCATGTAAGGAAGAGGGCTCTAGCAATGGAATCTATTCCACTTTCCATTTTCCTTAAAAGAGACTGTGATGAATTCTTTTGGATTTACTCTCCATAAATGAGAAGAAGTATGTTCTCAAAGTGTTACGCTTCCTAATCACTCCAGAATCAAACTCCAACATGGAGTAAAACCATAGTGATAGAAGAGTACATGAACCTTTTAGTAAGCACCACCTCTCAAGTCTAAACTAAGGAATGTTCTCTAAAAACCTCTCTATTGATCACATCATGTGATTCTTCTAGTTATCATGTCTTATGATCCTTCTTATCTTATGAGAAGGCATTCTCAATAATCTAGATATATGAATTCCATAATCCTCTCCTGAGTCTATTAGAAATCATACCTTATGGATGATGCATCCATCCTTGGCCATCAAAGAAGAGTCCTCAAAGGGAAAAAATACCCACTCTCCCATACTAATTGTTCTCATATCCAATCCACAAAACAAAATTCATTTAAACTAGATAGTTGAATTCCATAATTAAAGGGAAGTCTATAAGTATATCACATGTTTGATTCTCATGAATCCCATATCTTGTAACTAAAATACCTTTGGTTTACTTTTACTTCCTATATCCCCTTAGCAAATGGCGTCCTAGATATCTTCTTTCCTCGAGATCCAATGCTCTTAATTGAGCTAAGGTCAATACAAAGACCTTAACTGAGTCATGTGAGCATATGTCAATGCTCTTTGTGATACTCGTGAATGATGCCAATCCTTCCTAAGTGGTATCCATCTAGGCTTTGCAATTTAGAATAGCTATTACCAAAGATGCAAAAGTAGCCCACACTTGGCTTTTTCTTAAAGTAAGCCTCAAATGGTGTTTGGTTCTTCAAGCCATCTTAAAAACCTCTATTTTGAATATGTATTGTTGTTTGTACTGCTTCACCTCAAAACTTTGGTGGAAGTTGTTTTTGACTAAGCATAACTTTGGCCATCTGGATCACACTTCGAATCTTCTGTAAGGCAATGTCTTGTTGAGTATCTTGCATTGCTTGATACTTGATTCCATGTTGCTTCAAGTACTTGGAGAAGTTGTGATTGGCAAAGCTACTGTCTCCATCATATTGGATGATCTTCAAAGAACTTGGAAAGTCTTCTTGAACTATTTGCATCCACTCCTTAAACTTTGAAAGGGCATCCTCTTTATGCTTTAGCGAATAAACCCAAGTATATCTAGTGAAGTCATGTACTATCAGGAAGAAGTAAATTGATCTACTTAGAGAAGGTGTATGCATAGGTCCACAAATATTGGCATGGACTAATGCTAAGGGTTTAGATGCAAAAATGGATGCTTTTATAGGCAAAGGGGCGATTGTCTGCTTGGCACATGCTTGGCAGTTCAATTCCACTTATGTGATCCTGGGTAAACTTTTGACAAGATGATTGGAAGAGATCTTAGCTAAGAAAAAGGTATGTCCAAATCTGCAATGCCACGAGCTAAGACTTGAATCTTTGGCCATAAAACTTGAAAGCTTGTAGAGGCCTTTGTCCTCAAAGCCTTGAGCTATCACTTCATTGGATTCACGATCAATGACTTGAAATTTGTTGTGATCGAATTGCATCCTCATGTTGCACTTTGTAATGGCCTTTACTAAGAGAAGGTTCTTACAAAGACTTGGTACATAAAGAAAATTTTTGAGTGACTTGGTCTTGCCTTTGGAGTTTGTGACTTGAACTTTTCCTCTTCCTTGTACTTATTGTCTCCGAGATAAACTTGACCTTTATGCTCTTCAAACTCATGAAAATCATCTTTGTCATTACACATATGTGATGAAGCACCACTATCAAAAATCCATTCTTTCTTGGGAGTGGTTGCAACAAGTGGCTTGTGTTCAGTTGTGAGAAAGAGATCTTCACTTGTGCAATGACAGTGATGTTAGGTCTTTGAAGTAGACTTAGATTTATCCTTGTTCTTCTTCTTGAAGCAATATTTTTCGATGTGGCCAAGCTTGCCACAAAAATTGCAAGTGAACTTCTTCTTGCCTTTGTCCTTTGATTCTTAATCTCCTTTTTGTCCTTTATTCTTATGGAATGTGGCTTTAGCCTTCATGGTTGTTTCTTGGGTAACTTGGGCCTTTTGTCTAGAATCATTGAGAAGCAGCAATCTCTTAACTTCTTCCCAAGTGAGTGCTTGACCTTTCTTATATAGAGTAGTCAGGAATGTTTCATAAGACCTAGGAAGCTTCTGAAGAAATCTTATAGCCATGTCTTCACTAGAAATTTTTCGTCCACAAAGTGCTAACTTGCATTGATAATCTTCAAATTGGGCGATCACTTTTGTGATGGTGTCTTGTGGACGTATAGTGAAATTGTGAAACTCAACTTCTAACTCATAGATCTTGGAAGGTGTTTTATCTTCATAAATATTCGCTAAAGTATCCCAAGCTTCTTTTGAAGTCTTACATGCAGTGATGTGACCCTTTGTCAATTCATCACATGCGAGGAGAAGTTGCCTAATGCTTGCTTGTCCTTTACATTCCATATATTCCAAGCTCCTAGATCGCTATTCTTATCAGGCTCTTATTCTGTGTCTTCCACTACCTTGTACAACAGGTTTGTATAGAGATAGGACCTAATTGTATCCTTCCATAGGTTGTAGTTTGAGGCCATTTAGCCTTTCATCTTTGGGCATGAATATTAGCGTAAAAGAGGGTAAGTACAATTGAGTCGAGGATGTGGCATTTGAAATCATTGACATGACTACTGTCAAAATGAAGTTACCTCACTTACAAAAAATTGGTTCACAAAATTGAGTTGGGATAGGGGTGGGGGGCTTAGATTAGCCCTACAATGGCACAAAAATTGAAGTAGACACTTTGGAGATGGGGGGCTTAGAATAGCCCTATGATGACACAAAAATCAAGAAAAGTCAATGGGAGAGGAGTTGATGCAAAAGGAGGACTTGTAGTAGCTCGTTGTGCACCACACTAGCCTTAGAGTAGGCTTAAATTGGAAGAGTTGGTGGGTGGGCTTAGACTAGCCTCCAACCATCTAATGCACGTACACATGATTTTCTTCTCATATTTTTTAGTTTACAAAGAGAGGGCACTTAGTGCCAAATAATGTCCCCAAGAGAGAGGGTAAAACACCTTTTGAGAGATACAAACAAAGGCCTTGTAATGTGCAAAAGTTTAAGTTTAAATGCTTTGGGTAAATACAATTGGAGTCCTAATGTGCCGAAGTATGGTAATGGATCCTTGGAGGTTACAACAATAGATGGCAAGTAATACTAGAGAGTGTGTGAACTAAGAGTCAAGTGCCCTTGAGAGAATTACACACTAAAGTCCTGGGAGTATCAATGAATACAAAAAAAAAAATTCATAAGAGTTATGCCTATGTGGATTCACAAACAATAGTTGGCATACTTTAGAAGAATAAAGGCACCAAGTACATGAAAATTCGTAGAGTTATTGAGTGCTTCTAGAAAAACGTAGCCACGCAGAAAAACGTAGCCAAGTTAACTGAACGCAGTTGAATTTTTTAGTGCAAAGAATGTGCCACACTTTGAACTCATTTGTGCATATGCCGCCTGATTCCCTTGATTGTTGCTATGTCAGCTTGCCGATCAATTGCCTACTGCTCCTTTGATTTTGTTAGTGTGGATTTTAGCGGTCTAGCAAGTGGGCAACGGCACTCAAAGATGATGCTCAAAGTTTACATCATTCTCATTCTCTCTCTCTCTCATTCTCATTCTCTCTCTCTCTCTCTCTCTCTCTCTCTCTCTCTCTCTCTCTCACAGAGAGGAATGATGTGTGTGACTTCTTGATCTGACAAAAGTCATGCTTGAGAAACTTTGTAGTTTTGGTGTGGCCGGACATTCCACTTTGAGGTTATTAATGTCGATCAACTAGGTATCCCATCAAGCAGAGATGGAGCAGAGGTATTCGTTCTTGGCACACAGCTGCAGAGAAATTATTCTCTCTCTCAAACACTATCATAGTAAAAGTCTGCCTACTTCAATGTCTGATAGGGAGCAAATGGTATTTGCTCATCAGCTCTCCTTAAGCTAGCGTCTCTTGGCACAAGATCTATGTGCGATTTTGCCTTAGAGGAGAAATGCTCTTTCTCTGTGTACGTCAACTGCGCTATGTCATTTCTACACACCTGCTTCTGCTACAAAAGTCTGATGTGGCATAGAAGCATATAGGAGTACAAAGAATGGTTTTGGTATCCTGATCACGTGTTGCTTGACAATGCATAGACTTAGTGGTGCATTTGTTCAGTGAGAACTGGATGAACAATTGGATTCTACTGTATTCGCCTCAAAGGAAGAGAAGAAGATTTGAATGTTATGGCATCCATGATCTACTTTGCAAAACTAATGGCCTATTGCATCTCATCATAGACGGGGATCAAGCACGCCTTGGTGAGTTAGTTTGTCGTGGTATCTTTTTGGATATTGCTAGATCGGTAAGTCAAAAAAACACAAATGAACTCTCGTGATGCTGTTGTAGAGACGTCTCCGAGAGTGGTTGTCAAATGTGGTCCTTCATAGGGATTGTAATCATGTGTGCTAATACATGGACATGTTTGCTACTTCAGTTGATAAGTTTGTCATCCAGCTTGGAATGAAGCTAATGGGTAATGGCAGATACGAAAGTGAAGCTACCCCAATAATAGTGGATATTATAACAAAAAAGAAGCAAAAACATGTTTTGCTTCTTAAAAAATGATACAAAAACTTGTGACACAAAACCTTAGGTAAAAAAACAAGTGGTTATGGCCACTTTAACCATGAAGATGCTTTATCAACACACAATGCAAAATAGCAAAAATGATATATCACTACACTCGTGAACACAAGAATGAAAAGAAATCATCAAATTGAACCACAAAGAGGGTGGAATGATGGTAAACTGGGGGTAAAGTGATACAAAATAATCAAGAATAAAGGGGGTGGGAGGGTGGGCAAATTGGCAAAATGAAGCCCAAAAGAGTGTAAAATGATGGTAAAAAGCTTCTCCAAATGCAAGGAGAACCAAACTTAAGCACCACCACCACCACCAAAATGACCACCAAACACACCACCAAGTCCTCCACCTAGCGCGCTGATACCATGTAGAGAGTACACACGCGGAAGAAAAATGAAAAGAAGAGTGTACTCACAAAAGAAAGAGTGTGAGAGACTCAAAGTGAGTAGACCAAGAAATGGGTAAACTCACGTGGATTAGAAATGAGCTTGCCAAGAGCATGGAGTATTCTCCTCAAGCTTCTAACCAAGTACAAATAGGGGGAGAGTTCCTCCTTATATAAATTTGGGAGGGGCTCTCCAAAGTAAATCTCATGTGGGATAATTCCCCTCAATGGAGAATGAATACAATGGTAGAAGCAAATGGGAAGGTACCCAAATACAAAGGATATAATATAAAATGGAAATGGAATAGAAATAGAGTGACTCCAAGATACAAAAGAGAGATGCACTCTCATATTCTCAACAGGAACAACCTGGTTTTCCCATTTTGGGACTACTTTGGATCGGAAAAATATGAATAGGGTA
>CM035426.1:122409417-122411917 GCA_020310875.1 Ceratopteris richardii
GAGGTGGCAGAAATCAAAGAGGTAATTTTAGAGGTAGAGGTAGTAGAGGTTACTTTGGAAGAAATGCAGGTAGAGGATTCCAAAGCCAACAATACAACAATACCTACTACAATTATGCTTCCGGTCAGAAGGAGGATTCAACATTGATAATGAATGCAACTTGTGAAAGGCAAAGTGAAAATCAAAGAGTCTTCTACATTGACTGGGGGTGTAGCAATCCGAACCTGAGTGGCAACATAGCTTTGATGACTGATTTGGAGAATAAGGTAACTAATCATGTAGTTCAAATAGGTGATAATACAAAGCACAATGTGAAGTCAATTGGATCAGTGAAGGCCAAGGATGGAAGTACTTTCTTGAGTAAGGTTTTGGATGTTCCTACAATTCCAAAGAATCTGATAAGTGTAGGACAAATTGTTGAAAAAGGTTATGAAGTTAGGTTCACTAATGAAGGAGTTTTTGTGGAAGACCCTAGCGATGGGTATAAACAAATTGTTTTAGGAAAGAAATGAGGAATATTGTTCACATTGAATATTCAAGGTAATGTTGGTCATGCCTTGTTCACCTATGGAGGACATAAGATCTCTGAGTTAGATCTTTGGCACAAAAGGCTTGGACATTTTAATGAAAGAGGTATTAAAGATATGGTTAATAATGGTTCAGTGCTTGGATTGCCTAATGTTGTAGGTCAACATATGACATACAGATGTGAGGCATGCCAATTAGGTAAAGCTCATAAGCAATCTTATTCCAAGCATGGTTTTATGTATTCGGAAAAGCTTGAGTTGGTACACACAGATGTGTGGGGACCACCAAAGGATTTCAGTATCAATGGTTCAAGGTACTATGTGATTTATGTTGATGATGCTACCAGATGGATCACTATTTATGTGATCAAAGATAAGTCAGAGGTATTCAATACATTCAAACATTATCATGTGTATGCAGAGAGAATTATAGGCCAAAAGTTGAAGAAACTAAGGTCAGATGGAGGGGGAGAGTATTTCTCTAATGAGTTCAGTGATTACTTGTGGAATGCAGGTATAAAAAGGGAAACTACTTGCAGGTACTCTCCTCAACAAGATGGTGTAGCAAAAAGGAGGAATAGAACTCTTGTTGAGTTTGCAAGATCCATGATGAAGGAGAAAAATTGCCCAAATTATTTGTGGGCTGAGGCTGTAAATATAGCAACATATTTGGTCAATAGATTACCATGTAAAGCTTTGCAGGGTATGACACCATATGAGGCATGGTGGGGTAAGAGACCTACTCTAGATCATTGCAAAGTATTTGGATGTTTGGCATATGCATATGTGCCATAAGGCATAAATTGGAACCTAAAGCTGAAAAGTATGTGTTTATTGGATATGATGATAAGAAGATGGGATATAGGTTGTGGAGTCCATCCACAAAACAATTCCTTGGGTCTAAGGATGTTACATTTGATGAGCAAGGTACTTGGTATGCAGGTACAATTAATATTTATGCACGTGATGAAGAAATTGTGAATCAAAAGAAAGGTAAATCAAAGGTTCACATATTTGATGAAGAGGAGAACAATGAAGTACAGGTTGAAGTTGAAGAAGTGCCAAGGTTTGATCCAGAATGTGATGAACCAGAAACCTCAAGAAGTGGACAACTCAGAAGGTCATCAAGACACAAATGGCAACCTACAAGGTATAGCTATGACACTTCTTTTTTGGCTACCAAAGATAATGCTTATATGATAAAAGCAGATGAAGACCCTTCTACATATGAAGAGGCAAAAGGTAAGGAAAATTGGGAGAAAGCTATGCAGGAAGAGTATGATGCATTGATGGAGAATCAGACATGGGATTTGGTTCTTAAACCAAATAGTCAGAAAATCATTGGATGCAAATGGGTCTACAAGACAAAGAGGTTTGCAGATGGAAGTGTGTCTAGGTATAAAGCTAGACTTGTTGTGAAAGGTTTTGCTCAGACATATGGTATAGATTATGATGAGACCTATAGTCATGTGGCAAAGATGACAACCATCAAGACACTCATAGCTATTGCTGCATGTAAAGGTTGGAAATTATGTCAACTAGATGTGAAGAATGCTTTTCTAAATGGTTATATTTCAGATGATGTTTTCATGGAGCAACCACAAGGATTTAGAGATGAAAGGTATCCAGATCATGTATGTAAGCTCAAGAGAGATTTGTATGGCTTGAAGCAGGCCCCAAGGGCATGGAATTATAGAATTGTGAAGTTCTTGAAAGAATTTGGTTTCCAAGTATCTAAAGCAGATAGTAGCTTGCTTGTTAAAGCAAGTGATGATGGGTTCATTTACATGTGCATATATGTTGATGATATACTTCTTACAGGTACAGATGAGAAAGGCATTCAAAGCCTAAAGAAGCAAATGGAGAAAGAGTTCAAGATCAGTGACTTGGGAGACTTGTCATATTTCTTGGGCATGGAGATCTCATACTCAACATGGAGTGTATGTAACTCAAGAAAGGTATTTGAAAAACTT
>CM035426.1:122426917-122429417 GCA_020310875.1 Ceratopteris richardii
GATAAGGTTTTGGAGCAGGTTCGAGACAAGCCTGCTAATCTGGTAAAGGGTGACGACCGGATGGAGAGACAAAAGGGTGTGAAGTTGGTACCGCCCATGATGGAGCAGGATCAGGCTCAGTGTCAACAAGACTTGGCAAATGACTGGTTTGCTGACATCATTAGTGCACCGTTACAGTTGTCTTTGGATCAGTTGTTATCTTTAGTACCGGTCTTTCGCGAAAAATTGTTGAGAAAGCTACTTGGATATCAGACCGAGCCCGGGAGTAGGACGATCCCTTCAATTTCGGCCAACAGTATTGATCCAGCAGATGTGGATTTTGTCGTACCAGTAATTCAGGTGCAGTACAATAAGCGGAGTTTTGCTGAAGTATTGCTAGATGGAGGATCAGGGGTAAATATATTACCTGAACATATTTTTATTGAAATGGGAAGAGGGGCATTGGCTCCAGCCCCTTTTCAGGTCAAAATGGCGGATCAAACACGAGTCCAACCTGTTGGCATTCTGAAACAACAACAAATTATTATTTCCGGTATGACCTTCATGGTCAATTTTGTAGTCATCCGAATGACGGAGTCAGCGTACCCGTATGAAATGTTGTTAGGAAGACCTTGGTTTCGGCTTGCTAAAATTAAGCAGGATTGGGGCTTGAATGTAGTAATGATTACCAAGGGTAAAAAGCAAGTGACAATTCCCATGCATGGGCAAAAAAATATATCGGTACAGGAAAAATCGTTGATGGCTCAGACTATTAATTTAGCAGATGAGATTGAAGATGACGAAGAGGAAAAGTTTTTGCAAGCAAACCCAACGATGGTGCCAGTATTAGAAGTTGATGTAGAAGGAGTATTAAGTAAGGATTATACTGGTGGGCCAAACGAAGAAGAGTCACTTCTTAGTGAACAGGTGGCAGGTGCCCAGTTACAAAAAATATTTGATCAATGTATGAAGGTTCTGGTGCAGCAGCAGATGGAACAATAGGAGGAAGAGATAATTATGCGAACGGAAAGGATTTATGATCAGAAGTATGCAGGTTCTGTGCGCGTGAAGGAGGAAGAGCTTCAAGAGGTTAATTTAGGAACAGAAGCTGAACCCAAGATGGTGCGATTGGTAAAACATTGGAAGGAAAGTTTAAGGAGGCTCTTATTTGCTTGCTTAAAGAGTATGTGGATGTGTTTGCTTGGGACTATACTCAAGTAAAAGGTATAGATCCGCAGTTGCATCAACATAGGATTAATCTGAAGGCGGATGCAGTACCTGTGGCACAGCAAAGATATAGAATGAATCCTAATTTTGCTAAACAAGTAAAGGAAGAGATTGATAAGTTGTTGGCAGTCGGATTCGGTGAATCAAGTGACTTGGCTATCTCCTATTATAGTGGTCCCTAGAAAGAACGGGAAGCTCAGAATTTGCGTTGATTACCGAAAGCTAAATGCGGCAACGGTTACAGACCCGTTTCCTATGCCGTTTTGTGATGCAGTATTGGATGCAGTTGCCGGCCATGAAATGTATAGTTTCTTGGATGGATTTTCCAGTTATAATCAGATCAGTATGGCTGAGGAGGATCAGCGTAAAACAGCATTTATTACCGAATTTGGTGCTTACGTATTTACCGTAATGAGTTTTGGTTTGAAGAATGGACCACCATCATTCAATTATGTGGCGCATAAAGTGTTTGAGTCTTATCTTTAGGACTTCATGCAGGTATTTGTCGATGACTTTTCAGTCTTCGGTGAAATGATTAAGCACTTACTACACCTGAAAGCATGTTTTGAAAGATGTCAGCAGTTTCGGATGGTATTGAATCCATTTAAAGTGTGATTGCGGTAAGAAGTGGGATTTTATTGGGCCATGTTATCTCCCAAGCAGGAATGGCGATTGATGTTAAGAAAATTGAAGCTATCCGTACAGCTAAAGCACCGACCAACGTTAAAGAAGTAATGCGGTTTGTAGGCCAAATTAAGTGGCATTCCTGATACTTAAGATATTTAGCAAACATTTCCTCACCACTGAGGAAGATATTTTGCTGCCAGTGCCAGATAGTATTGAGGATCCGAAAGTATTCGGGACTGCTTTTAGGTTATCTAGGAAAAGAAGAGTGGAAGAGCAATTACAGGTTGAAGCCGAAAAAATGTTGAAAGATGATAATATTTCAGATTATGATGTGTCAGGGATGAAGAAGAAGTTGCAGGAAGTGTCGGATGTTTTATTTTTTCAGGAGAAAAGATTGTTTTGGTATGAACAGACTCAAATATTTATTAATAAGACTGATTATCAGTCATTGCAGGAGAAGATTACAAAACTTCAGGATGCATTGGATAAGAAGGAATGTAGGTTGGAAGAGTTGCAGCATGATAAGAAGCAATCGGTGGTCGAATTGGCTAGTACAAAGAAGTCTATTCAGGAATTTGAAGAATGGCAGATGACTATACAAATGTAGATTCAAAAAGAGATGATGAATTTTTCAGCGGTAAATGCTACATTGCAGGCGGAACAGGTA
>CM035426.1:122434417-122436917 GCA_020310875.1 Ceratopteris richardii
TCATTCGTTCTAAACTCCAAGGTCTCTTTTTGAGATCATGATATAATTTCTGATGTTTCTGTGCATCTTTCATGTTTTTCCTTACCTTATTTAGCTCCAAATCCATGTTTTCTTAACCTGATTTTGTGAATTAAAAAGTGAATGTGGAAATAAACAATTATAGCCATACATCGCATTCATCTATTTGGTTATCTTAACCTGATTTTGTGAATTAAAAAGTGAATGAGGCAATAAACAATTATAGCCATACATTGCCTCAAAAGGTGTCATCTTAATAGAGGAATGCCATGCACTATTATATGCATACTCAACCAAAGGCAAATATTTAGTCCAATTGCTTTGTTTATCATTCACATACATACGTAACATATCCTTAAGCACCCTGTTAACCCTCTCGGTCTCACCATCAGTTTGAGGATGAAATGCAGTACTCATGCGTAATTATGTTCCTATAGATTGGAAGGTTGCTTTCCAAAAATTGGATGTAAACCTTGCATCCCTATCAGAAATTATACTTTTAGGTATACCATGTCACCTAAAAATTTCTTTTATGAAAAGTTTAGCAACATGCAAAGGTGTATCAGTTTTCCTCATGGGAAGAAAATGTTCCATCTTTGTAGGATGATCCACGACAACAAAGATGGTATCATGCCCACTTCTAGTCATAGGCAACTTTGTTATGAAATCCATAGAGATGGATTCCCATTTTTGATTAGGCACATCTAATGGTTGTAACATGCTAGGACTCCTCTTAAATTCAGCCTTAACCTATTGACATTTCAAACATTCTTTCACATACCTCTTTATATCATATTTCATACGTGGCCAGTAATATGAAGCTTTCACTTTTGCATAAGTCCTAGAAAAGCTAGGGTGTGCAGAGAAAGGTGCATCATGATAGTCATGCATAATCTTTTCTTTCAAAATAAATTCTGAAGAAATACATAAATGAGAATTACAATACAAATCAGTATTTTTCAAATGGAATTTTCCCTGAAACATAGAACCTAGATTCGTGCCCATAAATTTCAAGATTGTGGCATAAAATAAATCTTCTTTTAATTCTTTTCTAATATCAAAATCCGAAGATAAAATAGAAATTGAACTGCATAACGGTTTACGACTCAAAGCATCGGCCACTTTGTTTTCCTTTCCTGCTCGGTATTTAATATCAAAGTCATATTCACTTAGCAATTCGATCCATCATTTTTGTCTATTGTTAAGTAAAGGTTGAGTAAATATATATTTGAGGCTCTGATGATCTATTCTTAATTCAAACTTTACTCCAAGCAATAAGTGTCTCCAATGTTTAAGTGCATGAACAACTGCAAGCATTTCCAAGTCATGTGTTGTATAATTTAATTCATGTTTCCTTAGTTTCCTTGACTCATAAGCCACTACCCTCCCTTCTTTTGAAAGTACACATCTGATTTGACTTCCACTAGCATCACATGCAACAATAAATGGCTTCCCTAACTCAGGTATCTTTAGCACACAATTTTCAATAATTTTCTGTTTTAACTCTTCAAATGCATTTTGACACTCATCATTCCATGTGAACTCTCTATTTTTCTTTGTCAATTCTATAAGAGGATTTGCAATTCGAGAAAACTCCCTAATGTGTGCCCTCTCATATTGTGCCAAACCAAGGAAGTTTCTCACATCTCTCACACATTTGGGTGTAGGCCAGTCAACTATGCTTTTAACTTTCTCGGGATCTATGTGAATCCCTTCCTTAGAAACAACTCTCCCCAAATAATTCACTTCCCCTTTTGCAAAAAAAAACATCTACTCATCTTACCATATAGTTTATGTTCTCTTAGTTTCTGTAAAGTCTTCTTGAGATGCAATGCATGTTCATCGTCATCCTTAGAATACACAAAAATATCATCAAGAAAGACTAGTATAAATTCATCGAGATATTCGTGAAACACATTATTCATCAAACACAAATGTTGCAGGAGCATTTGCCAATCCAAAAGGCAAAACTGTGAACTCATAATGACCATATCGTGTTCTAAAAGCGGTTTTGGGTATTTCCTCAGGCTTTACTCTAATTTGATGATATCCCGATCTTAAGTCAATTTTAGTGAATATTGTGGCACCACTCAATTGACTCAGCAATTCATCTATGTGTGGAAGTGGATACTTGTTCTTAATGGTTTTCTTGTTCAATCCTCTATAGTCGATACAAAGTCTGTATGAGCCATTTCTCTTTCTGAAACAAAACAGGTGCTCCCCAAGGTGAAACACTAGGTCTTATCAACCCCTTCTTCAATAGATCATCCAATTGGAGTTTCAACTCTTTCAATTCATCAATATTGAACCTATAAGGTGCTCTGGAATAAGGTTCACTTCTTGGATAGAGGTCTATAGCATGGTCAATTTTCCTAGGAGGGGGCATACCCGGTAGATCATTAGGAAATACATTTGCGTACTCATCTAAAAGTTTTCTAACATATTCAGGTATTTCTTCTTCTTTCTTTTTCTCCTGAAGGTC
>CM035426.1:122488072-122498072 GCA_020310875.1 Ceratopteris richardii
TCTATTTATCTATCTATCTATCTATCTATCTATCTACCTATCTATCTATCTATCTATTTATCTATCTATCTATCTATCTATCTATCTATCTATCTATCTATCTATCTATCTATCTATCTATCTATCTATCTATCTATCTATCTATCTATCTATCTATCTATCTATCTATCTATCTATCTATTTGTTTGTATGTCTATCTATCTATCTATCTATCTATCTAACTGTATGTCCCTTATTTTTGCAATGGAATCATTTCCCTTGAAACTTTTTCTTACTGCTCATTCTATTCTTTTCACTTTCACCTTGGGTTGAGGGACCATCTTTACCTATTGTGTTGGTGGAGAACGTAGCACCTCGAGGGCTTTGAGCTCCAAATGCTCTTCTCTAGGAAATGAAAAAAGGTTTAATTCTGAAGGTTGCAATCTCGTTTGAGTGTTGTGAGTAGTTATTACACTTCTATCATACTTTGGTGCAGAATTTTGGAGATGCCTTCGAGGTAGTTGCTTGCTAGTCTTGTCTATCTCTTCACAAGCCATTCCATCACATGGCTTCTTGATTTGAGTGATGGATGCCTTAGCCTTCTTGACCCACATCAAATAAACACTTCCCCAAGTTAAGAAAGCTAATTTTGTTTCTATCCCTTGATTTAGGTTGATCATCACATAAGATCAATCCCAAATCTAATGGTTTAGAAGTAACACTCTTAACTATCCATCTATGGTCTACTATAGACCTTATCTGACCTCAAAATTACAAACCTACCAATTTCCAACACTCTCACATGGCTTGTACTCATAATGGGGGCCTTTGAAAATAGAGTCTCATGGAAAAAGGATGGCGGTACATAAGGGTGAGGCATTGAACATATCTAACACCCCACTACCCTCTTGGAATGATAAGAAGTATTCTTGTTGGATAGTAGACTATTTCCATAATCCTCTCAAGTGTACTTGCTTTCGAAGTCTTAAATGTCCTTCATGAGGCCTATTTTGCAGACCTTTACCAAATTCTTACCACAAAACTGGTATTCTATATAATGCTCCATGAGTAGAAAAGATTATCAAAGACCTTCATGTAGGTACCAATGTCTATCTCTTAGTATAATGATTGTATGGCTTGTTTCATCCCATAGAACGTTTTCTTCAACTCACCTAATGTGTTCTTTGAATATCATAGTTTACTCATCACACTCATGATGAAACACCAACTAAGAGTTTGGTACCCTAATAGGTTAGATATATCTCTACTCCTATAAACCCTAACGAGAAGATTCATAACTCTACTCCTAGTCTAACTAATGTCAATACCTAGATCATCTCATCTAGTCAAAGATCATCACTGGAGTAACACAATTGCTCCTCTCTGGAGTCTCCATGTGAGACTCAATCTAACCATCATGATTAACTGATCTCCCCCTTGTCTTTGATAGAAGAGTGCCACTTCTATCTAGACAACCTAAAAGTAAGAAAGTGAATCTCTCTCTCTCTCTCTCTCTCTCTCTCTCTCTCTCTCCAATCTCTTCTAAGGAAAAGAGCTCTAGCAGTGGAACCTATTCCACTTTCCCTTTCCCTTTGAAAGAGATTCTTTTGAATCCAATTACTCTACTCATCCATAATTGAGAACATGCATATAAGTTCTCCGTGTTTTTTCCTTCCAAAATAGTGGAGAAAGAAACTCCCATGTGAAGGAAAATTATACTAAAAAGTAGAGTAAATGAATTCCTTCTGAAATAAAGACTAAGAGATGTTTCCTAAACACCTCTTCTGTCTAAAGGAAAACATACTCTATTCTTGTCCTATGAAGAAACCATGTTTTCCTTTCCTTCTTTCTCTCAAAAAGAGAAGGAGCTAAAGCTAGACCACTGAACTAAAGTGAGATCTCTTGTGGATCTCTGAGCTGATTCCCACTTTCTCCTTTCCTTAAAAGAGAAACTCATGAATTTATTTAGTCCTCATGAATTTATTTAGTCCTCTCTTCCATAACTAATGCATAATCCCTCATTATACATATTCCTATGAAGATGGAGAATAGATCTCCCCTAACCAATGAAGGTGTATGTAGTGAAGAGTTGAGAAAATAAATTCCTCATAAGGGTCAAAGCCCTCTAATAAAATGGTCAGCAATGATGTGGCATGATACCATAAACACATGTGTATCGATAGTAAAGAACTATCTCTGCCAACCATACTCTGTGCATGGATCTATACGATCCAATCAAAGTGATGGAATTATCCTTCATGAAAAACTCAAAATGAGTATGCGATACCAATGGTGATAAAATCACCTATCACAGTCTCTACTGGAAGAATAAATCTTCCCTAAACTATGAAGGATAACTCCCAATCCTAAGGAGATGTCTACTAAGAGCTCTCCTCTGATCTAGTGAGACATGACACCATGAATGTTGAGTCCTTTTCTCCCTGGCCATAGAAGAAGAGTGCTCAAAGCGAAATCATTTCCACCATCCCATACCAGTGAAAACTTCTTCCAATTCATAAAATGAGTTATGTATCATGAGCAAGTGGCTCAAAGTGAAATTACTCAAATCGTCTTCCCGATTTATAAGATATGGCTCCCGAAAGGTAGTTGCCAAAAACTGTGCACACTTTACAGAGCTATACAAACCTGCAAAAATACTTATTTTCCAAAATTTCTTCTCATAAACTGAAAGTAGACTTTATGCTCTTCGAAAGGAGCCATAGCACGTCCAATTGGAATTTGCTAGTCCAAGATATGGCCATTCCAAGCAGGACATGCCAAACTAGTGGACTGTTGGAGGGGCTGGAAAAAGTGTGAAAATGTGATTTTTGGGGTGCCCCAAAGCATTCTTCCATCAAGCAAATGGTAAAATTCTCTCCATAACCTCATAGACTGGTATATGAAGATGCTTGGGCCTATTTTCACCTTTCCAAATCCTCCCTTGCTGCATGCTAATTTGCTCCCCAAAAGAGGCCTAAATCAAGATTTTTACTTTTATGCAAAAACTTAAATGGGAGCTTTTAGCAAGCTTCTAATCCACTTCTAATGTGGATTTTTCTTGGATTTTCTCTTCTCCATGGTAATCCATACAGCATACTTCATGTAGTCCCTTTTCTTACTCCCCAAAAATGGAGTACGACTAAAACTAACACCTGAAATTTTTTCCAAAAAGTGCGGGAAGGGAGTTTTTGAGGAAGTAGAATTCCTCCTTAACTTATTATTTTGATGAATCTAATGATTCGCCTATGAAGTCCATACACCATACTCTCAGTATATATACTTTTTTCCATCCCTCCTTAGTTATTGCACCTCTTTTTCCCTCTTTCAAAATGGGAATTTCTTAGATTCAGGTGCTAAAATTTTTTCTCAAACTATGATGGAAGGCGTTTTGTGGAACTTCAAACTCCCATCATACTGAGATATATTTTGGATTTCTTAATCCTATATGGAATTCAATATACTAGGCTATAGGTATGCATGATTTTTCCTACCAAAGTAAGAAAAATCCCTCTTTATTTCCCTTTCCCAAAATGACTGCTAGTCAAAAATAACACCTGGAATTTATGCAAAATTATGCAAGAGGGCTATTCTGTAATACCCAAAGCCTATTATTTCTTGTACTTTGGAGGAAATCTTGACTTAAGGTGAGAGTATATATCTCATACTCTCCATAAAAACGATTTTCGTCAAAAGACTTACACCCTAGCCTTTCCTTATCCTTACTCAAAAATAAAGATTCTTACAGAAATTCAAAAATGCTCAAACCTGGACTTGAAGCCATAAATCCTTCTTTCTAGAATCATGCACGATGCCATAGAGGTCCTTATCTTCCATAGAGAAGAGCATCATCTTCTACTGCTTCTCGATGCCTTACTAATTGTCATGCCCCTTTCACATCCGTTTGTGGAAAAAGCTTTATTTCTTTACTTCATAAATGTGAGGAGTTATGTTCTTGCTTCAGCAATCCTTACTTCTTGTGAGACCATCTCTACTCTAAGAAAATGAATGTCTTGAAGCTCCATCTCAAGGAGCTCTCGCAAAGGTTCCATTCATCAGCACTTGAATACATGTATATTTGTTGCACTGAACTACATACATCATGAAAAGGAAAGGTGCCTTGGTTAGCTAGATTTCCTCCTATTCTAGCCGCCTGGGTTCAATCTCCTTTGCCTGCACATACGAAAGCTGCCCAAATCTTTTGCTCTGATACCACTATTATGAACTATAGTTTTCAGCACTGTCGTATAGCCTTCACGGAGGACACAGAGATGATATGTCCATACCACCCGACCGCCGAGCATCCTTACTTGCTTGAGTCTCATTCGCAGTCTCATTCGAAGACTCTCCTCTAAGTCTTTTTTCTCACCCCACACAAATATGAGATAAGTGAGACTCATTTCTTATCTCTTCTACCATATTCTACCAATGGACACAATGCCTCTAACGATGCCATGTGGCATCTAATCCACCAATATGACATATGTGCATCCTCAATATGACACAAAATGTATTACCAAGTGAATCTACAAAGATAAGTGACCCATTAGGAGTATAGATGTATATACAAGCTAGGGAAGAAAACCTCCTAAGGAGGGAAAAAAGTGATCTAGGAGTCCTAAGTGCGTTCAGACACATGACTATCAAAATATCTTAATTGTAGATGGTATCAATACTTGTGAAACTTCATTTGTGAGGAACATTGTAATTTGGTGATTTTGTGCTCTTGGGGAACTTCATTTGTGAGGAACATTGTTCTCATCTTTGTGAATGTGTCTGAGTTCATCAATAGTGTCTTGAAGCTATGTTATTATTTTTGCACTTCCATAATGAGCTTGAAGTAGATTAGGATCATAGGCACTCCTCGCCTCATGTAGCAATCATCTGAACTCTTCCTCTTTACCTTGAAACTCTGGTTGTTGCAGATGCATCTATTCTTCCAACTATGAGCATAAGATAAAAACTTTAGAAGTGACGATGGGAATAGTCTTAGTTGTTGCTTTTGTGAATGTTAGGATTTGAGTGTTCAAGAATTGCTCTAGCATATATTCCTGATCTATCCTACTCTTCTCCACCTCATCTATTTCCAGATGTAGTTTTATTTTGAACAAAGCTTCTTTTTTCAAGAGAGTACTGATATGTGATGATATCTTAACAACCTCTTTTTGTGTGGCTAGAGATTTGCTCTCTTCTGTGGTCAAGAGAGTATCGATATGTGATAATATCCTAACAACTTCTTTTTGTGTGGCTAGAAATTTGCTCATCTCTGCTACCATTAGTGTCCACATGAAAGATCAAATGGCCGTTGGACACTTTTGTGTATGTTCTTTAATAAAACATATAGTGGTCTGATCAACCATAAACTATAAGTTTGACCACATTTATAACACCTAGGAATTCTATGTTTGTGCTCTCCATGTACTGTGCGATTTCATTTGTATTCTATTGGTCTTGTACAAAGTACTCTATGTGGTGTGTGGAGCTCAATTTTCTACTACGAGGGAATCATCGTGGAGGTCACAAAAAGGAGAATCCACTGTGGTGCATCCCACTTTCAATACCTCACTGGTATCATCATATTCTGATGCATTCATTCTCACAACACCTACTTGAGGCTCATGACTAAGGATCAACCAAGGCATAGATCTTGACATGCCTTGTCATCCAAGTCACTAAAGTCACCATTGGCACTACTAGTTGCATGCGAGGGACGACCTCAATGATCAAGAAAGATGGAGGTTTCCGATATTTCCTGGGAGATCACCCATCCTAGTATCATTCTCCCTAGAGATTGCTTAATGGGGAATCTCTTGCCACTAAGCTACACTCTTGTGGTGTTTGAGGAATGGGAAATAATAAGATTCAAATTATCCAAAACACATTTTGGACCCTCAAAGCTTCATTCTTTGCTTTCGAAGCCAATTTAAAAGCATTTTTGGGGAGATGATTGGAGCATTTTGTAATACTTTCATGCATAGTTCTCTCTACATAGGTTTAAGAACATCAAAAAGACTGCTCTTTATACT
Organism: Ceratopteris richardii; assembly: GCA_020310875.1. Lineage (NCBI taxonomy): Eukaryota > Viridiplantae > Streptophyta > Polypodiopsida > Polypodiales > Pteridaceae > Ceratopteris > Ceratopteris richardii. Next base: position 122,494,075 of record CM035426.1, read on the forward strand.
TCTTGGATAAGGAATATTCAGCTTTGGGGCTATGTTTTCAGCCACACTACTAAATCTATAGGTTTCCTGAAAGTTTTTTAGTCGTGGTTGGAGGAGCCATCGCAAGTTTATGTAGGTTTTATGAGCCTAAAGAATAGATTTGATAAACACTTGCAGGTGTTTTTGGCTATTGTTTGGGTTATAACTTCAGCCTTTCATTGCCATTTTATTGCATATTCTAAGTACATACACACTATCTACACTTCTATGGATACCGCTTATGTACATCCATGTGTTCATTGATATAGCGGTTACATTTTTGCATAAAGCCTTTGACATTGATAAAGAGGGTCATGGTGAGGTTTTCTAAACTAGGAGATACCTAGATGTCAGAGTCTCTTGGATGATGTAAGTGGAAGACTTACCCAACCTCACCACCATAGAAGATGTATGTTAGTTGTTCATCCGTGCTCAATAACCCTAGTTGGCTTCTTTTGATTAAGTGGTTATATGTAGTGGAGTCAATGATTCACTATGCACGTTCACATGTCAGCACTTCCAGTTTGATGAGATTTTTGACACTATTCATATGCTCATTTTTTAGAGGAGACTATGGAAAAAGTTTTCCATATTTTTTAGAGGAGAATATGGCAAAAGTGGTTATATGTAGTGGAACTATGCAGGTTCACATGCCGGCACTTGCAGTTTGATGAGATTTTTGACACTGTTCATATGCTCATTTTTAGACGAGACTATGGAAAAAGTTTTCCATATTTCTATTTCTCAACTAGACAGTGGTTGATTTTACTCCTTGATACAGATTTTCACATAATCCTTTTGTTTGGTTATTTTTGTTCATCAATCCATTTCTCTACGGAGACTTTATGGATTTTTTTCCCAAAATCTAACACTTGGTCATCCTTTTTTTATCCTTAGTGGTGTTTGGAGTATTCTTTCTCTATGTTCATTCTAGTCAATTCTCTATCATCCTGGCATCAGAAATCTCAGGCACATCTCATGGATCTAGGTCTAATACGAGTGTTCCTATGAGGAGCTATAACTTGTAGGACAAAGAACATCTTGAGATCCGAAAATTTGATGGCACAAACTTTGCTCTATGGAAGGACTAGATTAAAGATGTGCTCTTCAGAGGAGATAGTGGAAGCCAATAAATGGAATCTCAAAGAAGCTTCTTGATATGGATGATGATGATTGGGATGGGTTGAATGAAATGGTTAGATCTACCATTTGATTGCACCTGGCATATAGTGTTTACTTTACAATATTGGACTGTGAAAGAGTAGAGGAGCTTTGGAAGAAGTTATGAAATACATATGAAAAAGAAATAACATCAAATAAAGTGTATCTGATGAGAAAGTTATACGACCTTCACATGAAGGACACATATAGTGTTGCTACTCATCTGAATGATTTTGATGCTAGTATATTATTTTAGTTACAAGCTTATAAAATGCACATGGATAGTGAAATGAAAATAGTTTTGTTGCTATGCACCTTGCCATCATCATGGGATACATTTTGCAAGCCCATTATCAATAGTGTGCTCGGTGGGAAATTGGTCTATGATGACCTATGTTGAGCACTCTTGAGTGAGGATATTTGTAGAAAATCGATGGTTGGCACTCAGAGTGGAGATGCATATAATGTTTGTGATTCTTGTTGGATCAACAAGGTTACACTATGCTTGAGATGATTTGATGTACATAAGAAACATCACTTGGATTTTTTTTCATTAAATAGTTTTTATTTATGCTCATGTTTTTGGAAGTTTATAAGGATATTTAATGGCCACTTATTTATGTAAAATCCTAGAGCTTTATTTTTGTAAAAGGATAAAATAATAGAATCAAATTCCATGAGTTTGAGGTAGTTGAACTTGATGATTCATCAATCAATCAAGTCACCTAAATCAAGTCATCAAACTTGATTTTAAATGATCCTAGATTGTAGGAGATTGATTCTCTTCATTCCAACAAACTATCCCATTTTGATTTGAATTCAAAACCTACTTGTAAAAGTCTTGGAAGGTTTCAATGAGCTAGTCAAAGTGAAAACTTGTCTATTTTGTATCAACTCTTTGTCATTGATGTTCCAAAGTACATAGTGGATTTTATTGCACTAATCACAAGACTATAAAGTCTATTTGACTCTACAAAGCTCAAGGGTGGTCTTGTGATGGTTGGATGGACCAAACACCATCACTTGGAAACCCACTTTTCTACCTCTTGTAAGCTTCTCCAAGTTCTTTCAGTGGTATCAGAGCTAGATCAAGATGGGTGATGGCTTTCCATCAATAATTGAGAAGCTTGATAGAAATAAGAATGCTACTTGGAAAATTAGAATGGAAGCCTATGTGCAAGGTAGAAATCTCTATGGGATTGTAGAAGGTAATGAAGCTATGCCTATTCCAAGATCGAAAGGAGGACCTATACAAGAGGAGACATATAGACTCACACTTTGGTGTGCACGAGATGCTCAAGCAAGGTCATACATACTAAAATCTACCTCTGATTTTTTGTTGCCACATATTAGAGTATGCAAAACATCTTAAGAGAATTGTGATGCACCTGAGACCTTCTTTTCTACTAGCACCAAAGAAATAAAGAACTATCTATGGAATGAGTTCAATCAAATGAAGAGGACTATCATAGAGTTTGTTACCAAGGTCAAGGAGATTGCAGATCAGTTAGCATCCTTTGGAGAGTTGATTGAAGAAGAGGCCATCATAAGGCATATTCTAAGTGCAATTAGATGTGATAAGCAATGGCAATCCTTCATCACAACTTATGATCTCATCATGGATGTACAAACCCTCATTGACCACTTTGATATCAAAATTTGGAGAATTCTTGGTGTTTGATTCCTTGCTTGCTTCGTTTTATCTTCTCATTCTGCTTCTTTGACGGTGGCTTTGAACATGGTGGAGCTATCGGTTGCTCATGCTTTTGCACCCATATCCGATTCTGCTTCATTCCTGAGATAGATGGATAACTCCATGGCTTTTTCTATATTCTTGCTTCATGTTTTGTTGCTGTTGAAGTGCATGCCTCCATGGTTGGGTTATCGATCCAACACTCGTCTTTTGAAAAGAAGGGAGTTCCACAGGTTGCATTATCTATTTGTAAGAGTGTGAGGCATTCTACACAATAGATCTAGGGGTGCATGCAACATCACTTTCTCTAGATTTAGACTTAGAAGGACTAAGAGCTTGTGTCAAACCATGATCATTGGACATAGGAGTTTCAAATTCTATCATAATGTGCTACTCATTTACCCAAACATGAAGAAGATGACTTCTGAGGTTTAAGTTGACTACATGATCATAAATCCAATCTTGACCCAAGATTAAGGATTTAGTGAGATATTCATCATGGCATCCTAATTACTTTACTACCAAGGAGATGTCTTGTATCGAGATTAGAACTTCCACCTCACCCATCCAAGGGTTTTTCACACTATGCATAGTTTTTGGCTTGAGGCTGTCATGTGCATAGCATATGTACTTAACAAGTGTCCCGCTGAATTGTTGCACTGTATCACTCTATATGAGGCTTGGCATGATCGCAAGTTATCTATTGCTCATCTGTGTGTTTTTGGTTGTTTGGCATATGCATTAGTGCCTGAACAACATCGCAAAAAAATGGATGATAAAGCAATAAAATGTATTTTTGTTGGGTACATTTATGAAAGTAAAAGCTATCGCCTGTATCATCCATAGACTAAATGCATTCTGGTTAGCTGTGATGTTGTTTTTGTGGAAGATGCTATTGAACCATTGCTTTCATGTACTAGGGAGACATCTCTTAGCTCCAAAGACAACTTCTCAACCTTTGCAACTTCTCAACCTTTGCAACTTCTCAACCTTTGCAACTTCTCAACCTTTGCAGCTTGTGTCAAACCGTGATCATTGGACATACGAGTTTCAAATTCTATCCTAATGTGCTACTCATTTACCCAAACATACAGAAGTTGTCTTAATAAGGCAACTTCTCAACCTT
>CM035426.1:122505572-122655572 GCA_020310875.1 Ceratopteris richardii
TAATTATAATATGAGATGCTTAGAGAAATTCACCCATGTTTATATACTTTTGAGTGAGTGGGGTGGTCTTATTTTTTACCCTGATTGGCAGTTGTGAGGAACCCTGTGTTCCATGCTCACACTAAGCACATTGAGGTGCATTATCACTATGTTAGGGAGAGGTTCTCTACTGGGGAGATCAGCTTTGCATATGTGCCCACGCAGGAGAACATTGCAAAACTTTTCACGAAGGCTCTGCCTAGGGAGAAGTTTGAAGCTTTCCGCAAAGCTTTGGGCTTACTTCCTTTTGTGGAGTGATTTCCACATAGCTTGGCACTTCCTTATACATGAGTGCCAACTCCTTGTTCACCACATCACTCCCAGGGGGGATTTGTTGATATATTTTGGTAGTGATGTGGGTGAACACACTAGGACTGCCAGGGCACTTTTTTCCCTCTTTAGGAGGTTTTTTCCCTTGGCTTGTATATACACATATTGCCCTAACGAGCTACTTATCTTTGTACATTCTAGTGGTAATACATTTTGTATTGTGTGTTGAGCTCCAAGCTTCTTATTCTTCCTTGTGTTGTTCGTGTGCTTCCGCAGACCTCTAACTCCAACACACACTTCCTAATCCTATGAGATAAGCCTCATTTGGATTCATGTGCAAGTTCATATCCATACAACAAGAATACCTAATGGTAGCTCCAACAGAGAACCTCTCCGTGACATAATGATAGTGCACCTCAATGTGCTTAGTGCGAGCATGGAACACAGGGTTCCTCGCAACTATATCAATGCACTCTGACTGTCAATGACGATGGTGGTGGTAGAAGATTGACCAACACCCAAACCAACCATAAGGTGTTTGAGCCACACAACCATAAGGCTTATTCTTGCTCAACCAAGATATACATGAGCTACCAAGCATGAAGGCAAAGCCACTACTGGACACACAAGTGTCAAAGCAACCAATCCAGTGAGAGTTATAAAAAGCATGTAAATCTGGCCATAGTGATCCCCCCATTGGGATAAAACAATCCAAGTAGCTGGGTACCACTCAAGTAGCAAAAGATGTGCTTAACTACCTACCAATGCTTGACACCTAGGCAATGCATAAACTTGCTCATTTGTGAGACAACAAACTGAATATCTGGCCAAGTAATGCATAAGTAAATCACACATCCAACAACCTACTGATAGAGAACATCATCAAATGCATCTCCAGAATGCGTTTATTCTATGGATGATATAGGCGATAGTCTTTGCTTTCAGAACTATACCCAACAAAAATACATTTCACTCCTTTATCATCCAATTTCTTGCATTGTTGTTTAGGCACTAATGCATATGCCAGACAACCAAAGACACACAGGTGAGCAACAATTGGCTTACAACCATGCCAAACCTCATATGGAGTGATAAATTGCAATGCTTTAGTGGGACACGTGTTAAGTACATATGCTACACACATAATAGCCTCAAGCCAGAAACTATGTGGTAAAGCATGACTCTTGACCATACACCTCACCATCTCCTGTTGGAGTTAGACGTCTACAGAAGCACACGAACAACACAAGGAAGAAGAAGAAGCTTGGAGCACAACACATAATATTGGATGTATTACCACTAGAATGTACAAAGATAAGTAACCTATTAGGGCAATAGATCTATATATAAGCCGAGGGAAAAAAACCTCCTAAAGAGGGAAAAAAGTGCCCCAGCAGTCCTACTGTCTTCACATACATCACTACCTAAATATATCAACAAATCCCCCCTGGGAGTGATGCGGTGAACAAGGATCTGGCACTCATGTATAAGGAAGTGCCAAGCTATGTGGAATCAATCCACAGGAGGTAAGCCCAAAGTTTTGCGGAAAGCTTCAAACCTCTCCCTAGACAGAGCCTTTGTGAAAGATCTGCAATGTTCTATTACATGGGCACATATGCCAAGCTAATCTCTCAAGGAGAGAACCTCTCCTTGACATAATGATAATGCACATCAATGTGCTTAGTGCGAGCATGGAACACATGGTTCCTCGCAACCGCCAATGTGCTTTGACTATCAGTGAAGATGGTGGTGGCAGAAGACTGACCAACACCCAAATCAGCCATAAGGTGTTTGAGCCACACACACTCAACAATCATAGTGAAAGTTGCCCTATACTCAGCCTCACAACTGGAAGTGGCCACAGTAGGTTGCTTCTTGCTCAACCAAGATATACATGACCTACCAAGCATGAAGCAAAAGCCACTAGTGCACACACGAGTGTCATAGCAACCAACCTAGTCATAGTCAGAAAAAGCATGCAAATCTGGACATAGTGATCCCCCCTTGGGATAAAACAATCTAAGTAGATGGGTACCACTCAAGTAGTGAAAAATGTGCTTAACTACCTATCAATGCTTGACACCTGGGCAATGTATAAATATGCTCATCTATGAGACGAAAAACTGAATATCTGGTAGAGTAATGCATAAGTAAATCAAGCATCCAACATCCTGTTGATAGAGAACAACATCAAATGCATCTCTAGCATCATGAAGACTCAATCATAAACCTCTCCATAGGAGTGGCAATAGTTTTACAGTCTTCAAGGCCTAAACACTACAATAATGTGTCAATATATTTTGTTTGACACAAAGCTATTATGCCATCAACTTGCATAAACTCAATACTCAAATAATGATGCAAATGCCCCCAAATCAGACATCTCAAATGAGGCATGCAAATTAGCCTTGAAATCAGCAATATGCTTCTCATGAGGACCAGTGAGGAGCATGTCATCAACATACACAACAATGATCAGAAGCACATCATTAGCATGCTTAACATATAAGGTGCTTTCAATTGCAATATTTTTCATAACCATTTGCAATCAGATAGGCATGTATCTTTTCATACCAAGCACGTGGTGCTTGCTTTAAACCATATAATGCTTTCTTTAACCTGCACACCTGGTTTTCATGCCCTTTTTGCACAAAGCCACGGGGCTGAAAGACATACACTTCTTCATGCAAATCACCATTCAAAAATGTAGTTTTAATGTCCAACTGACATACATTCCAACCATGATGAGTTGCATGTGCACGTATGCTATGAACAGTAGTCATTCGGCAAGTAGGAGCAAAGGTCTCATCAAAATCAATTCCTCTTTTTTGAGCATAACCCTTTGCAACAAGCCTAGCCTTATACCTGTCAACTGTTCCATTCAGGCTTACGCTTCAGCTTGTATAGCCATTTAGTGCCAATGGCCTTTTTGCCAAGAGGCAAGGCACACAAAGGATAGGTACCATTCTTCATTATAGCACCATATTCGGATTACATAGAAGCCATCCAATTTTTTGAATTTTGTGCTTCATCAAATGAAAGAGGCTCATTCTCATCACAGAGACTAGAGGTAGCCATAGCATAGCAATCGGATGCAAAAGAGGCACTATGAGAGCTTGAGCGAGTATGATATGACAAAGGTGCATCTAATTTGTTGTCACACAAAGTTTACACAAGACATTTTGGCTTAGTTTTTGCCTCCTCAATCTCAAATATCTCATCAATAAGTGCATCATGTAAATCTGCATAAAAAATGGAATGATCTACATCAGCACATGAGATCTATAAAGGCTAAGAAATTGCCTCATTAGGACTAGCACTAGACTGTCCACTTGTAAAAAGAGGTAGCAAAGTATCATACATGTCTTTGGAGCTAACTGATGTCTCCTTAGTACATGAAAGTAGTGGCTGAATAGCATCTTCCACAAAGACAACATCATGGCTAACCAAAATGTGTTTTGTTTGTGGATGATATAGATGATATCCTTTGCTTCTAGAATTCTACCCAACAAAAATACATTTCACGACTTTATCATCCAATTTCCTGCATTGTTGTTCATGCACTAATGCATATTCCAGACAACCAAAAACACGTAAGTGAATGACAGATGGCTTACGGCGATGCCAAGCCTCACATGGAGTGATAGATGACAATACTTTAGTGGGACATATGTTAAGTACATATGCGGCACACATGACAACTCAAGGCAGAAACTATGTGGTAAAGACTAACTCTTGACCATACACCTCACCATCTCCATGACTGAACTGTTCTTCTGTTCAGCAACTCCATTCTATTGAGGTGTATATGGCACTATACACTGATGTTTTATCCCACATTTAGCCAGAAATGCATTAAAGTTAGAAGACATATATTCCCCCCCTCCATCAGAACAGAGGGTGCCCATTTTACATGCTGACAGATTTTCAGCCAAAACCGAAAACTATTTGAAGCACATAAACATTTCTAACTTTGCTTTCAATGTATATACCCATGCATGCCTAGAAAAATCATCAATGAAGGTCACGAAGTAAAGATAGTTTCCAAAAGAAGGTCTCTGCATAGGACCACATACATCACTATGTACAAGCTGCAATTTCTGAGTAGCTCAAATTGAACCATCTTTTGGGAAGGATGAATGCTACATTTTGCCCAAAATACAGACTTCACAAACATGTTTACCAGGTGCCTCAAGTTTGGGCAAAGAGGACACCATTTCAAATTTCTGTAGGTGTAATAAACTAGCAAAATTTAGATGACCAAAGCATGCATGCCAAAGTTTTGCATCTGACATAGCTTAAGAATCATGTACCACACATGCTGAATCATTCAAAGATTTTTCATAGTCTATGAGCTTATATAGCCCACGACATAAAATGCTAGAAGCAATAATCACTCGCCATTTGACAAATCATGAACTGTACATTTGTCGTCAACAAATTTCACAACCAAGCTAATCTTGGCTAATGCTGAAACTGATAATAGATTTTTCTTGATCCTTAGCACAAATAAAACATCCAAAAAAGTGAAAGAACTACCATCACTAGTAGTCAGAATGATCTTACCAACTCCCATGATAGGATGAGAGGAGTTGTTGGCCCATGTGACATTATTCCCTATAGGTGTAGGCTCAAGTGAAGTGAAGAAACTACACTGGGAGGTAATATGTTTGGTTGCCCCACTATAAAAAGACCAAACATCTGAGTCTACTGTAGACATACATTGCCCATGAGAAGATGGGCCAAAACTGCAAACAGTAGTAAACACCCATTCTATATTCTGCACTAGATTCGTAGACTCTCTTTTCAGTGTAGAGGCCTCTACAAGAACCATTCTAGCCTCTTTCTTCCTTGCCTCTTTAGCAGCCATTTTTGGGCAATGCTTTGTGACATGATCATTTGCTTTACAGTAATTGCAAAACAATTTCTGCTTTTTTGTTTTCTTCTCTTCTTTGTCTTCCTTCTTTGATTGTCCAAAATTAGTAGATTTTTGCTTACTAGTAGAAGAGCTCCATTTACCTTTGCCCTTCTGACTAGCCAGGAAAGCTTGACCTACAACACGCATAATGGACCTATTCTACCTAGATTGATCTTCCTGCAACAGAATAGAGACTAACTCCTCAAATGTTAAGGCATTTGGATTGCCTTTCATCATCAAACGAAGAGTAGAAGCAAAACTCTGGTATGAATCGGGAAGACCATTCAGAATAGTCTGCACAAGTGAACTTTCAGCCAAGACTTCATCAAGAGAAATTAAGTCTTCCTTCAAATCTTTGATCTTTGTTAGAAAACTATCCATAGAATCACCTTCATTCATATGCTCACTCTCCAACTGTGTTTGCAGGTAAGCAACACGAGCCTCATTCCTAGCCTGGTACAATGTTATAAGTGTATCCCAAGCATCCTTAGCTATTCTGCAAGAATGAATGTGAGGAATAATGGCATGTTTGATAGACAAGGCTATCAATGAATGTGCATGAGCATCTCTACCATCCCAACAAATTTTCTCTACAGTAGGTGCAGCAGGAACTGTAGCACAAACAAGAACATGAAGAATATCATCATCTTCAACGCCATATACATCAGTTTTATTACCTGTATTTGCAGGTGTAATAGGATATTTTTCAACACTTTGCACAATATCCCATAGTCCTTTTGTGACCAATACATGACACATCATATAAGCCCATAATGGGTGATTTGTACCATCCAACTTATCCTCAATAGCCAACACACGAAATACATCACTGCTTTCAGCCATGGCCACTCACTAAAATACCTTGATGCAAAAAAATGATTGCATCTGAAAAATTTGAATAGAACTACCTTGACGAGTTTTGCTAATCCTATAGCAGAATTGGAGATGCTTATATTGGCGAACCAAAACTTGTATATATTTTTGGCATGAAAAGACAAAATAGCCTACACAAGCACTACGACAATGTGTTCGAAGGTTGAAATGAGCTTAGATCGTGGTTATGCACCACAAAACAAAGTTGTTTTGATCTCCTAATCACCCAAAGTATCATCACCAAATTTCATGCAGTCTTCAGACGGTGACTGGAGGGGTGATGATGATGCCCCAGATGAAGCAAGGACCTACTCTGATACCAATTGTTTGAGTTAGACATCTATAGAAGCACGATAACAACACAAGGAAGAAGAAGAAGCTTGGAGCACAACACGTATTACTACTAGAATGTACAAAGCCAAGTAACCCATTAGGGCGACAGACGTATATATAAGGCAGGGGAAAAACCTCCTAAAGAGGGAAAAAAGTGCCCCAATGGTCCTAGTGTGTTCACACACATCACTACCTATATATATCAACATCTCCATGAGTGACCTGTTCCTCCGTTCATCAACTCCATTCTGTTGAGGTATATATGACACTGTACACTGATGTTTTATCCCACATTCAGCTAGAAATGTACTAAAATCAGAAGACATATATCCCCCCCTCGATGAGAACGAAGGGTGATCATTTTACATGTTGACAAATTTTTTGCCAAAACCAGAAACTGTTTGAAGCACGTAAACACTTCAGACTTTTCTTTCAATGTATATACCCATGCATGCCTGGAAAAATCATGAGTGAAAGTTGTGAAGTAAAGACAGTTTCAAAAAGAGGGTGTCTGCATAGTACCATATACATCACTACAAACAAGCTGCAATTTTTGAGTAGCTTGAACTGAACCATCTTTTGGGAATGAGGAATGCTGCATTTCTCCCAAAATATAGCCTTCACATAAATGTTTACCAGGTGCCTCAAGTTTGGGCAAAGAGGACACCATTTCAGATTTCTGCAGGCATAGCAAACTAGCAAAATTCAGATGATGAAAGCGTGCATGCCAAAGCTTTGCATCTGACATAGCCTGAGAATCATGTAGTGCACATGCAAAATCATTCATAGATTTTTCATGGTCTATGAGCTTATACAACCCACAACATAAAATGCCAAAAGCAATAATGACGTTGCCATTTGACAGATCATGTACATCTATTATCAACAAATTTCACAACCAAGCCAATCTTGGCTAAAGCTAAAATTGATAACAAATTCTTCTTGACCCCTGGCACAAATAAAGCATATGACAATGTAAAGGAACTACCATCAGTAGTATCTAGAATGATCTTACGAACTCCCATGATAGGATAAGAGGAGTTGTTGGTGCATGTGATAGTATTCCCTATAGGTTCAAGCTCGAGTGAAATGAAGAAACTACATTGGGAGGTAATATGTTTGGTTGCCCCACTATCAACGTACCAGAAATTTGAGTCTACTGCAGACATACACTGTTCATGAGAAGATGGCTCATAACTGCAAACAATGGTAAATGCCCATTCTTCATTTTGCACAAGATTAGCAGACTTTGTTTTGGGTGTAGAGGCCTCTACAACAACTATTCCAGCCTCTTTCTTCATTGCCTCTTTAGCAGCCAGTTTTGGACAACTCTTTATGACATGATAATTTCCTTTATAGTATTTGCAAAACAATTTCTACTTTTATGCTTTCTTCTCATCTCTATCATCCTTCTTTGATTGTGCAAAACTAGTAGGTTTTTGCTTATTAGTAGAAGAGTTTCATTTACCTTTGCCCTTCTGACTAGCCTAGAAAGCTTGATCTGCAACAGACATAATGGACCTGCCCTACATACAGTGATCTTCTTGGAATAGAACAAATACTAACTCCTCAAATGTTAAGGCATTTGGATTTCCTTTCATCACCAAATGAAGAGTAGAAGCAAAAGTCTGATATGAATCAGGAAGACCATTCAGAACAGTTTGCACAAGTGAATTGTCAAGTAAGACTTCATCAGCAGATATCAACTGCTCCTTCAAATCTTTGATCTTTGTTAGAAAGTTGTCTTTGGAATCTCCTTCATTCATCTGCTCACTCTCCAACTGTTTTTGGAGGTAAGCAGCATGAGCCTGATTCCTTGCCTGGTATAAAGTGGCAAGTGTATCCCAAGCATCCTTAGTTGTTTTGCAAGAGCGAATATGAGGAATAATGACATGTTTGACAAAAAAGGCTATCAATGCATGTGCCTGAGCATCTCTGCCATCCTAACAAATTCACTCTATAGTAGGTGCAACAAGAACCGCAACACGAATAGGAACATGAAGAATATTGCCATCTTCAACACTGTTTGCATCACCTTTAGCAACCATGTTTGCACGTGTAATAGGACATTCTTCAACACCCTACACAATATTCCATAGTCCTTTTGCAACCAATACATGACACATCATATAAGCTCATAATGGTTAATTGGTACCATCCAACTTATCCTCAAAAACCAACATGTGAAATACATCACTAGTTTCAGCCATGACCAGTGATTAAAATACCTTGATGCAAAAAAATGATTGTATCTCTAAAAGTTGAATAGAATTACCATGACGAGTTCTCCCAAAACTGTAGCAAACTTTGAGCCGCTTATACTGGTGAACCAAAACTTGTATATATCTTTGGCACAAAACACAAAATTGCCTACACAAGCACTCTGATAGTGCATTTGGAGACTGTAGCTCAGTGATGAGTAGCACCTCCTTTAATTTCAATCCGGGAAGACATGAGGATGGTATGAAGACCTCGAGCAAGTGAAGGCACAAATGTGTGAGTGCGAAGCACACTAACATGCACACACATACACACACACGTGCACACACAGCAAGACCAAGAGAGTAAGACAATGGAATCACTTCTATTGCAACCAAATCCTCATACAAGCTCAAAACTACAAGAAGCTCCCCCAAAAATGAGCTCTCTAGCTCTATTTATAGTTTTTGACTAGCTTTGGCCCTGTCCAGACCTAGTGTCCGGCCTAGTTAAAAATTAGGTTCCAGGGCTTATTTGAGGACTCAAACGAGATCTAAAAATTATGAAAATTGGCAGGCAACTACTTCTAAGGCTCCCCAAGCTCGAGGACTCCTCGGCTTGCACAAAATGGAGCTACAACAAGATGAAACGGTATTTACAATGGTTGTTAGTGATGAAAATCACTTTTAAAATGATGTAATGATTTGGAAAAAATGATGGGTTGCCTCAGTGCTAGATCTGCATGTATGATCGTAATTGCTTCATCTGCCAACACTCTCCCCCCCCTAGGGTCTGTCGCCTCTGACAGACCTTTGCTCCGCGGTCTGATCAATGTAGTGTTGTAGTATGTCCGTTGCCACTTCTTGTTCTTTTATCCGCAGTCCCTTGACCAAGTCTCTCTGCAGGGCCTCCCAGTCAACTGCTCCTGGTATGTCCGGTTGTGGCGTTATGTAGAGCTCTGAATGCATCGTTTGTTCGCACGCGAAGAGCTGTAGCAAATGAGTGGGCCGTGGCGCGAATACTTCTGAGTGTGCTTCCCAGAACCCCGTGGTGAACATATCATCAAAAGTTTGCTTATAGCAGGCAGGGAGATATCTGATTCGTGTGTGCCATGCATAAGCAACTCGTATGCTCGGGTTTGTGCTCATATCATATAGTAGGTCATAATTACCATTAACGAAGCCCGGGATTGGTGGCTGAATATTACGTACATTTCAGAAGGTCTTTAACACCACTTGCATCATGTCAAGTATCTTGAGCAACATCTATGCAGCGACGTTGGGCATGGGGTGGAGACATGGCATCCAATGTCTGATGGTAGCCATCATGTAGGCGACAGTAGGTGTGTCGGTTGGGGGTGCAATGGCAGGGTAATTGAGCCATTCTTTGCAATTGGCATTGTTCTTGACTTTTATGGCAAGTGCCTTCCATGATCTTCTTCTTTGTACTGGCCCAAAGCAAGGGTTATATTTCAGATGCATGGGAGCGTGATCCCATGTTCGTAACATTTCCGGATAGGTCTCCAGTAACTTTTGCCTCCATATGGGTTGGCCCCCTTTCTGGTTGCCTCTGGAATGTCCTCGGGTTCGAACTGTGTTGCGAACGTAGGGTACTGGTTGGTTATGCGTTTGATCTCAGCATTATAGTCAGCCAACAGTACAAAATAGGGCTTATATTGTAACTCCGAACTGGTGATCAACCGCCTAGGAGCCAAGTTCGAGAAATATTCAGACTTGAGTATGGTCTCCTCAATGGTTTTCATGGCCAGCATCTGAGTTGCTACGCGCTCTTTGTGAGTGTGGCCCATCTCCTCTACCTGCTTCATCCATGCCGACGGGGGCTCCTCATATGTGTCTTGGCCTTCCGCCGTAATTCTACCTCCTGGAAGGGGTTGAGGCTCATAGTTGTCTTCAAATGTCTCCTCCACTGGAATGACTACTGTTTCTTCTTCTATGGGTTGATCAGGTGGACAGGGGGGTTGTTCATACTGTAACAACTTGAGCTTCAATTCAGCCACCTGTTGTCGTAGCTCAAGTACCTCATTGGTTGTTGAAGATTCAGGTTGTGGTGAAGTAGCGGCATCGACCGTCTCTATAGATTTGAGTGGATGTTGTGTAGGCACTTGGGTTCTTTGTAATTCCTTGACTTGGTCTGCCAACTGGTCATGTGCCTCCAAGAGGGTTGCATACGCTTCTAAGGCTTGCTGAATGTGTTCTGAGGGAACCTCTTGGAATTGGGCAGGGTCTATAGATGCTCCAGGGGTATTTTCCATGGCTGCTTCTAGATTCTCGTGGTTTTGCTGTTGTAGCCTTCGGTTTTCTTCTTGAGCTGCTGCTAAGTGTCGACGAAGTAGAGTCATGTTTCTTTGTAATCTAGCGTTGCGGCCCAATTGATCTCTGAGTTGTTCCTCCATAGCTTTACCTGTCTCTATATGCTTAGCTTCTAGTTCTGCATTCGATTGTTGGAGGGTAGTCACTTGGTGTTGTAGTGTTGTATTACCTAGTTCCAAGGCATCGACGCGTGCCTGGAGTTGAGCGGAGAGATTGCACAGCTCCAAGTTATTTTCTTCCAATAACTTATACTCTTGCTTAAGCTGAGTGGCCGCTTCAACCATGGTGTCTAGTGCAGTACTAAATGATGTGGATGCATGGGTAGAGGTGGAACATGCAAAGGGTCGGGAAATGGGAAAGGGAAAAGTGGATGATGTGCCTATGAGTGAAGTGAAATGTGATGATGGTGGAACAGACGTGGTGGTGGGTGCTCCTGTGGATGGTGAAATATCCATGGAATCGGATGTGATAGTGTGTGAAGTGTGAATTGTGAATACGGGAACGGTAGGTGGTGTGTTAGTGGTGGCAGTGAATGTGGGGGAGTGGGGTTGGGGAAGGGATTTTTTATTATAATTCTCAACTTGTTGGAGTATATTTACAAGGTTTGTCCAGAATGAAGGTTGGGTGACTTGGGTTGATTCTGAGGGGGTTAACAGGGGTACAGTGGATAGGGGTTGGGAGGGAGGAAATGTATTGGTGGATGGAAATGGGTGTGTTAAGGTTTGGCTAGTGGCAAGTGGCTGTTCGAGGGCTGGGAGATATGAAGGGTTACCTATTATAGTTTGATCGGTGGCAGGATGACCTATATGGGATTCAGAAAATTGGGTGGAAGTGGTGGATGTAGGTAAATGGAAGGATAGATGAGTAGTGTGTATCATGGTTTCCTCATGGGTGGTTATTGGTTGTTCAGGAAGACTAGTGGGGAAGGGTGCTGAGGGCTGGCTGGGAGGTGATGGTGGAGATGGTATCTGTGTATTTACATCTGGTTCCTCACTGGGAGTTGGGCTGGTCATGTGAACATCTTCTGAGGTTGTGGTAGGAAGTGCGGCAGAGACTTCCATTTGAATCATTTTTCCCCGTCGTGGTCGCGTATCGATCCTCCGTTGGTCATATTGATGGGTAGTGCGCTGTACCATGGTCCTCATGGCTTCTCCTATTCCACATGTTTCCGCCAAGAGATTCAATGATTCGACAAAATGCGGGTCGACATTCTCCAGTTGCAGCATCTGGTTCACTAGTGCTCTATTTGCTTCTTCCGATAACTTGTGTCTTTTTTGTACCTGCTTGATTGTCTTGTAGAGCCGTTTGAGTTGTGTCGTGTAGGCAGGAGCTTCCTCTTCACTATCCTTTGGCTCATTTCCTCGTGCTTCTTCCTGATTCTATGTACTCTGAGTATGAGGATGTTGTGTCTCATCTTCCCAATGTACCCTTCTTGCCTCTCCCTGTGGCTGTTCTCTTTGGGATGATGACCCGGGACCGGCATTGTCAGAAAAACACTCACTATCAGATAAGTGGGCAGTCTGCAGGAAGTTTTCAAAGTCAAAATTTGGATCCTCTGCGAATGTGGCCATGGATGCAAACTCCGCATTGGTGGGTAGTGGAGGGGCAGATGGAGTGGGCTGTACCCTATCCCCTGATTGTGTTCCTTGGAGATGGATGGTGAACCCCTGACTTCCGCCCTTGAAGAATTTTAGTTGTGAATATTTGAGGGCCCTTGCGATCGGCACATCATATGCAAGGCATCTATAGATAATTCTGGTAATCGCACAGCCTCCATTCAAGGTATGTTTCCTCATGCCCCACTTGCCTGCTTCATATAGCTGGTCCAAGATCCATACAGGCATTTTAATTGGCAAGCTTCCAGTCTCTGCTAGGTACAATCCATACCATATTTTCTTATGTGGTTGGGTGAAGCGGTCTTGAGCTGGAAATGCGAAGTGTTGAAGGCACATCCGCAGGGGTATGGCGATGTTGGGGGTGAGGGCACACATTTCCTTTAACTTCTTGATTCTGTTGTTCTTCATCGACTCTGGTATCAAAGGATCTCAATCAGAGGGAACGTGGGTGCCATACATCTGAAGAGCTTCCCTGATTAAAGTAACATTCAACTCAAACTTCTTCATTTCTTCCTGGTTCGATAGAGAGGGCACCAGGAATGTGCCTGAATGATCCTTATCTCCAGTCGGCTTCAGTGTGGCTATCAAATAGTAGCACCTAAGAAAATCCGGCCTAGGCAAAGGTGCACTAAAGTAGTCTTGCAAACCCGCTTTCTGCTCTGCATTCTGTAATGTTTCAAATTCTCTCGAGAAGAATTGAAATGTCCACGAGATGCCACGAATTCCAACTTTGACTCCCAGATGTGGTCGGCATCTCCCAAGTCTCCAGGCATCTCATTGAACCAGTGAGAATGCCCCTTCACTCTTTCTGTTAGGCCATTTGGTGGATCTGAGATAGGAATTCTTCTCACGTTCAAAAGCTCTTCAGGCCTTGCTGTCAGTGGGGCCTCCACAGGCATGGTATCCCAATTGCTTTGATTACCAGTGCCCACCTGGAGCTTGTTCCTGCTACTGCTGCCATGATACTTCTGATGCTTATCTGTTGGAAGAAGAAAGCACATTAGTGTTGCAGAGGAAACAGAATGTAATGGTGTTCCCTTCACAATCCTAACATGACAATCCCCGAAGGTTAGTGGTTAGAGGTGAAGTGTTTGTGATAGATGTGAGTGGTGATTAGAGGTCAGTGTCCTTCTAGATGCATACTTTGGTTATGCAATGGACTCAGAATGCACCTATGTCAGATTGGATGGATTTACAAAATTGGGTCAGGGGGTTTGATACATGGTTTAAGTCTCCAAACTTTGATAGAGGATTCGTAGCTCTTAGAGCTAAAGACAGGTAGAGATTTATGGACTAGAGTGTGAAGGATTTGGGACCTTTTGGGCACCCATTTCCAGACATTCCTTGGTTTGACTGAGTGTGGGTCAGGGTGGTATTTAGGTAGAGTTCCTGCGTTGTTAGTCGAGAGGACTTGTGAGTGTTGAATTATGCCAATAACTAGAGTTGGAGCTATTTGGGCTCGTAAACAGGCCTTGGGCACCCATATGTGTCTAGCATTGTGGCTAGCCTTCATTAACCATTTAGGGACCCAAATAGACGTGGTGCTCCTAGGAGGTTGCTTAGGGTACTCCTTCAATTTTGTCCTTGATGGTGTGGCTTGTTTTTTGGCTACTCGAGAATCTGTTATTAGAGTTGTGGGTTTTCCATCCTTGCGTATCCAGATCTGCTTCGCGCCACGAGATACTCCGTGTTGCACTGGTTGGTGCTCCTGCCTCTTGATCAGCGGCCTCCTTCGTGTCGAGTGATGTTCGGTCTGCTTGTTTAGAATCTTCTTTGGATCAGCGGGGAACTCCTTATTGGCTCCTGTACCTTTGGTAAGCTGGACACTCCTCTGCACCATAGAACTCTGGACAAGAACAGCATTGTTACCCTCATGTGGATTCCTGGAGAGACCAGGAGTTGGTGCCTTTCCTACTGGTTTGAGTGCTTGATTTTCTAATTCAATTGTAAGATAGCTTTGGCCTGCCCATGCCTGAAGAAGTCCACTTCTTAGGTTGAGGTTGACTGCGTGATCATAGATCCAGTCTTGGCCCAAGACAAGAGGTTTGGTAAGATCCTCGTCTTCACACACTAGCACTTTTGCAGGCATGAGGACCTCTTGAATGTAGAGGGGAAGTTCCACCTCTCCCATACAAGGGGTTTCAACACCTCCTAATCCTATCAGATATGCTTCTAAGGGTTTTACCTCCAATTGCAACTCCTGGCAGTAAGAAAGCCGGACTACACTAGTGGCGGCACCTGAATCAATTAAAGCTCTTATGGTCCTTGTACTGTCTCCTTGTCCAACTTCTAGGGTCACAAAAGGTCGTCGATCCACTATCCTATGGGTACGTTCACCTGAAGCCTCACACATGGCCATGTGATAGCCTGGAGACTCTTGAGTGTCAATCATAGGCTGATCTCGCCCTTGCCTCCTCAATTTCATTCGTCGGATGCGCTCTAAGGCCTCTGCTTGTGCTTCCTCTCGAATTCTTTTTTCCTCCTCTTTACGTTTCTTGGCAGTGTTGAGCCGATTTAACATCTCTTCAGTCAGGGGTTCTTGGTATAACTTGACTATACATCCGCTTATGTAGCTAGGGAGAATATCGCCTTCCAAAGTGGCTAGTTGTACTGCCGCACTAGTTGAAATCCTATTTGTTATCATAGGTCCATAGCCTCTTTTCTCTAATTTTTGTGCATGCTGCTTCAATGTGTAGACTAGGACTAGGTCTCCTGCTTTCAAGCCTTTATCCTTCACGTGTGTATCAAAATATGCCTTTTGCCTCTTCTTCGCTGCATAGATTCCTGCTGCAACTCTCAATCGTGTCTCGCCTAGACGTTCAAGATCAAAGATTCGAGAGGAGAGTTCATGGCCTGTCCAGTCATGCTCTTGTGCTATTTTCAATGTAGGTATCAAAAAATCTAAGGGTAGCACCGCATTTTGACCGTACACCATCTGAAAAGGTGTGGCTTGGAGTACCGTTTTATAGGCAACTCGGTATGCCCAAACAGCATGGTGTAGCTGTTTGTCCCAATCAGAGCGTTTATTGTTCACTAGTTTAGTCAGCACATTCCATAAGATCTTATTAGTGCTCTCAGCCTGGCCATTAGCTTGTGGATGATAGGGGGCAGATTTCTTATGTATCACCAAGAACTCTTGGAGAAGGTTTTCTATGACTTCATTCAAGAAGTGTGTGCCTCTATCACTTACCAACTCTATTGGCAATCCGTACCTCGTGAACACATTTTCAAATAAGAACTTTGTTGTTGTTTGAGCATCATTTTTTGTAGTAGCTTTCACTTCTACTCACTTGGTTAGATAGTCTGTGGCCACGATGATATATTCAGCATGTGAGCCCTTAGCTGGGGGATTAATAGGACCTACAAAGTCTATTCCCCACTTAGAGAATGCACGTCCGCCCATCATAGGCTTCAGTGGCATCTCATCTTTGCGTATAGGATACTGGGTTCGCTGACAAATCTCACACCTCTTCACATAGGTATGTGCATCCATGTGAAGGGTGGGCCACCAAAATCGTGCAAATAGAATTGCTTTGATCACCCTATCTGGGCCAAAGTGTCCTCCTGCTACACCCTGGTGAGCAGTTTCCAAGATCTTTAGATATTCACTCTCATGAACACATAGTCTCAGGTAACCATCTTTTCCATGCTTGTATAGATTATCACCAATGAGTGAGTAATCTATGGCCTCTTGTTCTAAACTTCTTTGTCTCGTCAGGGTCATATCTTGAGGGAATGTTTTCGTCCTCAGAAATGCCACTAATGGCTCGCTCCAATCTGGCACTAGAGACACGCGATAAAGGGTGGCATGTTCCACTGGTGGCTTAGTGCGGCAAATTGGGCATTCCTTGCACATTCTATGGACGTCTGCTTCCATAGTTGGCCAGTACACTCCAAGTCTCCTCAATGTTTGTAGGGTTCATTGTTTTGAGTAGTGTTGCTCTAATGCACCTACATGTGCTAATTGCAACCACTTCGCGTGCTCGTCCTCTTCCACACAACAAGCCAAGATTCCTTGATCCGTGTGCTTGTACATACTTCCTGCCATGATATGATACTTTTGGGCTTTTACTACCTCTCTATCCTGTGTGGCCATTACTGAGTGATTAGGCCCGTAGGTTAATACTGGCACTAATGGCTTAGCCCACTGCGGTACAACTTCCAAGTTAAACAAGTAAGCATCAGGTAAGTCATCTGACACTCCTTGTGGGGCTTCTCCTGATGTGAGCCTTGAGAGATGATCTGCTCTCAGGTGAGTTCTGCCTTTCCTCACTACTACCTCAAAGTCATACTCCATTAGTAAGAGAAACCATTTTACTAAGCTGCCTGTATTACATAGCTTGTTTACCAGGTACAGTAGAGCTTGGTGATCAGTAAAAAATTTGAACTTATTTGCAAGCAAATAATGTCTAAACTTGTTAATTGCATATACCATGCCTAGTCCTTCTCTCTCCGTAGTGGTATAATTTCGTTCAGCTGCATTCAACTGTCTACTAGCATAGGCAATTGGAAGATCCATATTACCTTCACCGGTAGGTTGCGCGAGTACACACCCAATAGCATAATTGGATGCATCCACGTGGACATGGAATGGCTTATTCCAATCCGGTGTGGTCAAGATTGGTGCTGAACACAATCTTCGTTTAAGCTCATTGAAGGAATTCTCACATTCGTCGGTCCATTCAAAGTTAGTCAACAGTCCATACAGAGGCTTTGCTATGATGGCATACATGTGTATAAACCATCGGTAATAACCACAATGCCCCATGAAAGCTTGTACTTCCTTGACATTCTTTGGTCTAGGTAACTCCGCTATGGCTCTCACTTTCTCTTCATCAGTGGATATGCCATTCTTTGACACTATGTGTCCTAGAATCTTGCCTTGCCTGACCATAAAAACGCACTTTTCGGGGTTCAAGCAGACCTGATATTCTCTGCATTTATCAAAGATCTGTCTGAGTTCAGGTATATGGGTCTGTCTAATGTTGGAATGAGCGCAAAGATCATCAACATAGACTTCCAAATTCTTCCTCAAGAACTCTCTAAACACGTGACACATTAATCTTTGAAAGGTAGCTGGTGCATTGGTAAGCCCGAATGGCATTACCTGAAAGGCAAATATGCCCCACTCCGTGGCAAAAGCCATCTTATGTTGATCCTCTGGAGCAATGGCCACTTGATTGTAGCCCGAAAACCCATCCAGGAAGCTGTACACTTCCTTGCCTGCTACCCTTTCTAATAGATGCTCAGTGATAGGAAGCGGATAACTATCTCTGATAGTGGCTGCATTAACCTTCTTCAAGTTAATGCATACTCGTAATTTGTTGTTCTTCTTGGGCACCACTACAATGGGGGATACCCATTCAGTGTGCTCAATTTCATAGATAAATCCGGCTTCCACCAAGCGGTCTATCTCTTCTTTGATCTTAGCAGCATAGTTATCATTATATGTGTATGGCTTTTGCTTAGAGGGTTTAGCATCTGAGGTCATGGGAATTGTGTGTGAGCATATGTCTGGGTCGACACCCTTCAAATCCTTGTAGCTCCAAGCGAATACGTCTCTGTATTCTCTTAGCAAGGCTATCAATTCGTGCTCTTCGTCTTCCGTCAGGTCATGTCCTATATAAGTACATCTCTCCTCTCCCTCTTCTAGGGCTACCACTATTTTTTTGGTGGTTTCTTTGTTATCATAGGCCGCTCCTTATTGTGCCTCCCGTTTAGGCATTCTTATCATGACTCTTCTATCATCTATCTCATACTTCTTAAAATTTCTCGGGACCTCAAACAAAGATTCTTCCTCTTCTGTTGTGACTTCTCTCTTCTTTCTTTTCTTTCCTTCTTCCTTCGGGGTCACATGTGTGGCTAGCCTTACCTCATTTGTAAGCTCTCCATGCCTCTGGGGTTGAAATTCTACTTCATAGAAGTATTCTTCATCTCATGCAAAGGGTGGTTCCATAATGATTGACTCTAGATCGGAGTCACTTGCATCCTCAAATGCATCAGGGCTAGGTTCACACTCTTCTAACACTGCCTCTCCCATGATTGGCTCTATGGAGAAGACTGAAATGTCATAGCCATCTTCATCACAGTGAGGTGTCCATTGTTCTTCATTGATGGCTACATCCATTGTTGCTAGGATTTCTGCCCAGCCGTGGGGTTCAAATTCCTCGTCAGGAAAGACTTGAGGTGTATAGGCTGGGTCTTGAATTGATCTATGTGTTTCTTTTGCACCTACCTCTCTGGCTTTTTCTCTTTTCTCTTCTTCTACTGCCACTTTGCACATCCATAAGTGGGTGTCTTCCTGCATCCATGAGGATCCTGATCCTATGGAATGCACCGATTCCGTATCATCTTTAGCTCTATGGATGGGATTCCATTGGATAGGAGGGACATCTCTATGAGAGTAGTCCTTGAGATTCACTTTGGTCGTAACACCTAAGTGTTGCAGGTACAAGGAATTGGTTCCCCAATCCTAGACCACTTGCAACTGTCGCATAAATGGTCTTCCCAAAATCATCTCATAGGCATGATTTTTGCTAAAGTCACAGATAGCAAATGTGTGCTCGAACTCAACACCACATGTAGTGAGAGTTATTCCTTCCAGCAAGCCTAAGGGTCTTTCAATATGACCATCGGCCATCTGCAATTTCATTCTCATTGGTCCGAGTGCTGGCTTGCCCCAACGCTTCCAAAGGGAAGTTGTAGCAATTGCAACTCCTGCACCTGAGTCCAAAATCGCCTTGGTTGTGTAACCCTGATGGCTAACTGGGAGATAGGTATTTCCTTCTTCTCCTTCACTCATGTCTCCTATCTTATCCAATGGTATTTCAGGCACTGTTCTATGAGATCCTACTTGGGAGCGCGAATTCGCTATGTCTGGCACTTGTTTGGCTACATGTTTCCACACTTCTGGCTTAACTTTGAGTAGCTCTTCTAAAGTGAGATTGCACTGCACTTTAGTGTTCTTTACTACCTCTGTATTCCTAGGTATGATAGAATCTTCATTTCTTATCATGACTGTGGGCGCTCTCAGACAAGTAGACTTGGTTTCCCATGGGCCTGTGAAATGTGGTAATTCTTGTAGAGAATTAGACTCAAAGTCTAATCTCTCTTGGGAGTGGGTGCTCTCATGCTCCTAATAAATGGATGGGATGTCTTGTGGACATTGATCGTGTGCATCATCCACAAGTTCAATGGGAGGAGGGACTTCACTTTCTTTAGCCCATTTGTCTTCTTGAATCTCTCGTAGGAATTTTGGTGTGAACCGATTCATAGAAGATGATGTGTCTGGCTCCATAGAGTTAGGCACGTAGGCTTCCTGGGGAGGTAGGCTCACGTTCTCACTTGCCTTGCCCTTATTTTGAGAGGCGGGTTCCTTTTCTGATTGTGCAATTAGCCTCTCTATTCGTTCTAGCAGTCCATCAAAGTGTAACTGCGTCTTAGCTCAACTAGAGATGTTAAAGAGGCGACTGGCTTCAAACATAGTCTGAGCCAATTCCACCATCTTAGCACAAATTTTGGTTCGTTCTAGCTCTAGTTCTGCTCTAGGGTAACACTTTTCATTATCATTTACGTTTGGCCCTTCTTGGTCCTCGGGAGTGGGATCGGCTAGGGCGGATCCTACCCTGGGTGGTGGGTGGGTTAAGGGTGGTGTATTGAAAGGTTGGGGAATGGAAGAAGATGGATTGGTGGGTAAAGGGAGAGGTGGTGGAGGGGTGGTGTGAGAGTGGTTTTGAGATGCGAGTTCACTTATCTTTGCTTTGGTTTCTCTCAAGCTTTCTTCAAGTTCGCTCATCTTTTTTGCCCATTGCCTTTTCATTCTTTCACGACTATCCTTCCAGGCTCTAGTCCTCTTCTTGGTTATGCTCTCTGTTTCACTCACCTCGGGGCTCTTTTCCTGACCTACACCTTGGTTTTGCTGCAGTGCTTGGGCTCTCGTGATCACTTGCACAGGTGTAGTGGAAGTCACACTCCTTGTGGAGTCTACTACTAACCCAACGACATTGATAGGAGTGATTTTAGGCATGTTATTAGGGTTCTTTGGGCAATCTCGTAGGAGATGCTCTTTTCCGCAGACTTGATAGAAACCCTGAATTGTCACTGGTTGGGATTGTGTAGGGGCAGGCAGTGGACAATCACGTATAAGGTGATCTCCCTGACATCTGAAGCATGGTCCTCTAGGAAATGGGGGTCGTACCTGCCTAGGTTGAGGTCTAGAGTTGGGGTTTGTGTACATGACATTGGCATACTCAGGCTCCCCACTATTTTCACTTGGGTCCTCATAATAGTATGACTCGTTATGCTCGAGTGACTGCATGTAGTAAGCCTGTGGGCTATCAATATGTGTGGAGTCAAAACTATGGTCACTTGGATCACTTTCTGATAGCAATGGGGTGACTGGGACTATGGCTCTGTTCGGATTTTCTTCAGAAGATGCATATTTCACTGGGATCACATTGGTTGGAGCAGGGGGTTTCTGTACTAGGACTGGTTGAGGTCTCTGCTGCCCTTGATAGGTGGCTGATAAGTTTGATGTGGTCTGTTATGTTGTTGTGGTGGGTACTGATTCTGGTATCTACCCTGTTGTGGATATGGCTGAGGGTAATTTTGCCTAACAGTTTGTTTGTTATATGGGCAGTCTTGTGCAGTGTGGTTGGTGTACCTTCGCTCTATGGTGCAGTACTGGCTACTAGGATTCGCCTGGGGTTGGGCCATAATGGGACATACATTTGCCATATGGTCACCTCCACAAGTGCAGCACCGCTTAATTGGGGCAAATCTAGGAATTTGTTTGCTAGAGACACCTAGTTTTTGAGCTACCTTCTCGGCAAGTTCCTCAATGGATGTGGACTGACCAGATGTGAGACTGCTAGAGCTATCCGAATCCTTATAGATTTTTGATAGCTCTAACTCCTCGCCTAGATTATCCTCAATGTCTATGCATATGCGCACGCATTCTTCTATAGTTCTAGGGTCCTTTAAATACACATATGACCTAAGCTTGGTGCTCAACAAGCCATCTAAGAACAAAGCCACTTGCTTGGCTGGTGTGGGCAACTCAGGCATCAGGCACCTCTCTAGGTATTGCCTAAACCGTCTTCCTGCTAGTCTGACCGTCTCTTGAGGTGTTTGCTTGAAGCTATGAATTAGTGAGGAAGTGTTGTGCCTTATACCACTCTTGGAAAACTCAATGATAAATGCTTCTAGGAGCTAGTCTATGTTTCTGAAATGCCTCTCGTTCAGTGGTTGAAACCACGTAAGGGCAGTGTTCCTAAGGGTTAGACCAAAAGCATTATATTGTGTGAACAGATCCTCTACCTGTTCAGCTTTCAAGACTTGCCTAAATTCTGCCACATGGTCATAAGGGTCTCCAGTGCCATCGAAGTAATTCTTCATGGACTTTACCAGTTGAGTTGGTCTTAGGGTCCTAGTGTGTTCTCTTGGTCTTGGCAAAGGGAAATCATCCGCATTCCTTTGATTCCATGGGGCTCTATGTCCCTCAGGTTCGACTCTATTTCTTTCCATTCTCGTTCTTTCTCTTCCCAAGGAGTTGGCAAAACTTACTTCAGGTCTATCTCTACTTCTATCTCCTTGAGCTCCATGAGCCTGGGAGGTCCCGGCTCCTTGGTGACCAAATGACACATTAGACCCAGGTTGGGGAAAAACAAATTCACCCTTCCATGTGTAGGCATGTCTGCCATGCTCAGTGACCATGAAGATTCTCTCTGATGTATTGTCTAGGTAGGTTACTTTGCATGGGCTATCAGGGTCTTTAAACTCATAGATTGTGAGGGCACTCACTTCCTGAGGTTGAGCAGGTTTATATCTCCAAAAAGCCTCATCGGTTTCTCGGTTTAAAAGCAAATCTATGCTTTTATTATCCCGTGGAATCCACTCTGGAGTCATGATTCTGGTCAGGACAGATTTACCACGGGGAGTTCTTGGTTCTCTCTCTACATTCTCTTGCTCTATATCACCCATGTCGGTCTCCGCAATCACATTTCCAAACTCATCTGTTCTATCAGGAAGAGTGGTGACTACATATATAGTCCCCTCTTTATCTAGGTATGCTCCATTCTCGAACTTAACTACCGGGTGTTCTAGTCCATGGGGTTGATCGGGGTTCTTAATCTGGACCACAGATCTTCTCAGGCCATCTTCGTAGATGCGAGCACCTAGACGATTAGTCCTGATGTATTCCAATTGAGTCTTGTAAGGTCCTTCTGGCTTTTCTAGATAAGCCAACCCTGAACTACCTACTGGTCTCTCCATGTGATAGGACATTTCAGAATCACTTGTTTCTGATCGTGGAGTGTATGGGTAATCACTCAACTGCTGGGCCCAAGACCTAGCAGTGTGATTGACACTAGCTTCAGAAGATCTGAGGCTTTGTCTATCTCTGCCTAAATATCTGCCTGACCTAAGGTTCATATGCCTGGTTTCTCTACCCCCTTGGTCCCAAGTACACTCTCGTTGCAGGTTATTTAACACCAATCACTTTGTTCTTTTTAGTTGATTATTTTGTTTATGATCTTGTCTGATATCACGTCGTCAGGAATACTTAAATGAATTTCGCACTTGATAAGTGATCGATTCAAGTTTACTTTTGTCCCTTAGGGTTTTCGCACGTAAACCCTACTTAATCCTTGCACTTAGTTGATTAGTTCTCTTGGACTTGAATCATGCCTACTGTAGCCCTAATTAATCACCACACCTAAGTCGTACTTAGCCTAGGCTAGGAATTGACAAAGGAGGGTTGAGAGAACTTCCAACCTCAATTCTCTGGTTGCTCAGACTGCTGCACAAGCCCAGGAAGCCTTCTCCCAAGCTTGGTACTCACCCTTGGTAGCTTGCCTTGGACTGCCTTGCTTGCACACAATGTTCCTTCAAAAGTTCACAAGTCAATATGGCTCTATTACCACAAGGGATTGACTGACACACATTAACAATTACAAGTCCCCCTTGGAGTAACTCATTGTACCCCCCAAAATCTTATGACCACCTAGTCCCACCTAATGGTCAACTTAAAAATACATGTTCTAAAACTCCACGTATGATTCTTACAAAAACCAGTCAAGGTCCACGTTGGATTCTCAACAAGCTTTCCAACGAGACCAAAATCTCCTCAATCGGAGTTCGTATGGCAAAGTTATGACCATTCAGGCACTTAGGGGTCAAAACAGGCTCTCAGGGTTCAGGAATTTCCTCCCTGGTTTCTAGGTCTTTTGCCCACTCCTTGTTGGACTTAGACATCTGCGGAAGCACGCGAACAGCACAAGGAAGAAGAAGAAGCTTGGAGCACAACACACAAGACTGAATGTATTACTAGAGAATGTACAAAGATAAGTAGCCCATTAGGGCAATAGGCGTATATACAAGCCGGGGGAAAAAAACCTCCTAAAGAGGGAAAAAAGTGCCCCGGCGGTCCTAGAGTGTTCACACACAACACTACCTAAATATATCAACAAATCCCCCCTGGGAGTGATGCGGTGAACAAGGAGCTGGCACTCATGTTTAAGGAAGTGCTGAGCTATGTGGAAATCACTCCACAAAAGGAAGCAAGCCCAAAGATTTGCGGAAAGCTTCAAACTTCTCCCTAGGCAGAGCCTTCGTGAAAAGGTCTGCAATGTTCTCCTGCGTGGGCACATATGCCAAGCTGATCTCCCCAGTAGAGAACCTCTCCCTGACATAGTGATAATGCACCTCAATGTGCTTAGTGCGAGCATGGAACACAGGGTTCCTCGCAACTGCCAATGCGCTCTGACTGTCAGTGAAGATGGTGGTGGCAGAAGACTGGCCAACACCCAAATCAACCATAAGGCGTCTGAGCCACACACACTCAACAGTCGCTGTGAAAGCTGCCCTATACTCAGCCTCACAACTGGAAGTGGCCACAGTAGGCTGCTTCTTGCTCAACCAAGATATACATGAGCTACCAAGCATGAAGCAAAAACCACTGGTGGACACACGAGTGTCATAGCAACCAGCCCAATCTGAGTCAGAAAAAGCATGCAAATCTGGCGGTAGTGATCCCCCCTTGGGATAAAACAACCCAAGTAGCCGAGTACCACTCAAGTAGCGAAAGATGCGCTTAACCGCTTTCCAATGCGTGACTCCTGGGCAATGCATAAACCTGCTCATCTGTGAGACAGCAAACTGAATATCTGGCCGAGTAATGCATAAGTAAATCAAGCACCCAACAGCCTGCTGATAGAGAACAGCATCAAATGCATCTCCAGCATCATGAAGACTCAATCGTAAACCTGTCTCCATAGGAGTGGCAATAGGCTTACAGTCTTCAAGGCCAAAACGCTGCAATAATGTGTCAATATATTTCGTTTGACACAAAGCCATTCCACCATCAACTTGCATAAACTGAATGCCCAAATAGTGATGCAAATGCCCCAAATCAGACATCTCAAATGAGGCATGCAAATCAGCCTTGAAATCAGCAATATGCTTCTCAAGAGGACCAGTGAGCAGCATGTCGTCTACATAGACAACAATGATCAAAAGCACATCATTAGCACGCTTAACATATAAGGTGCTTTCAATTGGACTGTTCTCAAAACCATGTGCAATCAGATAGGCATGTATTTTCTCATACCAAGCACGTGGTGCTTGCTTTAAACCATATAACGCCTTCTTTAACCTGCACACCTGGTTTTCATGCCCTTTTTGCACAAAGCCACGGGGCTGAAAAACATACACTTCTTCATGCAAGTCACCATTCAGAAATGCTGTTTTAATGTCCAACTAATGTACATTCCAACCATGATGGGCTGCAAGTGCACAAATGCTCCGAACAGTAGTCATACGGCATGTAGGTGCAAAGGTCTCATCAAAATCAATGCCTCTTTCCTGCGCATAACCCTTTGCAACAAGCCTAGCCTTATACCTGTCAACTGTACCATCAGGTTTACGCTTCAGCTTGTATACCCACTTAGTGCCAATGGCCTTCTTGCCAGGAGGCAAGTCACATAAAGACCATGTACCATTCTTCATTATAGCATCATATTCAGATTGCATAGCAGCCATCCAATTTTCTGAATTTTGTGCTTCATCAAAAGAAACAGGCTCATTCTCATCACAGAGACTAGATGCAGCCATAGCATAGCAATCTGATGCAAAGGAGGTACTATGAGAGCCTGAACGAGTACGATATGACAAAGGTGCATCTAATTTGCTGTCACGCAAAATCTGCACCAGCCATTTTGGCATAGTTTTTTCCTGTTCAATATCATCTCTCTCATCAACAAGTGCATCATGTAAATCTGCATCAAAAATGGAATGATCTGCATCATCATATGAAGCCTGCAAAGGCTGAGAAGTTGCCTCATTAGGACCAGCGCTAGCCTGTCCACCTGTAAAAAGAGGCATCAAAGTATCATACATGTCTTTGGAGCTAACAGATGTCTCCTTAGTACATGAAAGCAATGGCTGAATAGCATCTTCCACAAAGACAACATCACGGCTAACCAGAATGCGTTTAGTCTGTGGATGATACAGACGATAGCCTTTACTTTCAGAACTGTACCCAACAAAAATACATTTTACTGCCTTATCATCCAATTTTCTGCGATGTTGTTCAGGCACTAATGCATATGCCAAACAACCAAAAACATGCAGATGAGCAACAGATGGCTTGCGGTCATGCCAAGCCTCATATGGAGTGATAGACTGCAACGCTTTCGTGGGACACCTGTTCAGTACATATGCTGCACACATGACAGCCTCAAGCTAGAAACTATGTGGTAAAGCCTGACTTTTGACCATGCACCTCGCCATCTCCATGAGTGACCTGTTCTTTCGTTCAGCAACTCCATTTTGTTGAGGTGTATACGGCACTGTACACTGGTGTTTTATCCCACGTTCAGCCAGAAATGCATTAAAATCTGAAGACATATATTCCCCCCCTCGATCAGAACGGAGGGTGCCCATTTTACATGCTGACAGATTTTCAGCCAAAACCAAAAACTGTTTGAAGCACATGAACACTTCGGACTTTGCTTTGAGTGGATATACCCATGCATGCCTGGAAAAATCATCAATGAAAGTCACGAAGTAAAGGTAATTTCCAAAAGAGGGTGTTTGCATAGGACCACAGACATCACTATGTACAAGCTGCAATTTCTGCATAGCCCGAACTGAACCATCTTTTGGAAAGGAAGAACGCTGCATTTTGCCCAAAATACAGCCTTCACAAACATGTTTTCCAGGTGCCTCAAGTTTGGGCAAAGAGGACACCATTTCAGATTTCTGCAGGCGTAACAAACTAGCAAAATTCAGATGACCAAAGCGTGCATGCCAAAGCTTTGCATCTGACATAGCCTGAGAATCATGAACTGCACATGCCGAATCATTCACAGATTTTTCATAGTCTATGAGCTTATACAGCCCACGACATAAAATGCCAGAAGCAATAATCACATCGCCATTTGAGAGATCATGGACTGTACACCTGTCATCAACGAATTTCACAACCAAGCCAATCTTGGCTAATGCAGAAACTGATAACAGGTTCTTTTTGATCCCTGGCACTAATAAAGCATCTGACAAAGTGAAAGAACTACCATCAGCAGTAGTCAGAATGATCTTACCAACTCCCATAACAGGATAAGAGGAGTTATTGGCGCATGTGACAGTATTCCCTGTAGGGGCAGGCTCGAGTGAAGAGAAGAAACTGCGCTGCGAGGTAATATGTTTGGTTGCCCCACTGTCAAAGTACCAAACATCTGAGTCTACTGCAGACATGCACTGATCATGAGAAGATGGGTCAAAACTGCAGACAGTAGTAAACGCCCATTCTTCTTCCTGCACAAGATTTGCAGACTCTGTTTTTGGTGTAGAGGCCTCTGCAACAACCATTCCAGCCTCTTTCTTCTTTGCCTCTTTAGCAACCAGTTTTGGACAGTTCTTTATAATATGATCATTTCCTTTACAGTACTTGCAGAACAATTTCTGCTTTTCTGATTTCTTCTCATCTTTATCCTGGTTCTTCGATTGTGAAGCATTTGCAGATTTCTGCTTACTAGTAGAAGAGCTCCATTTTCCTTTGCCCTTCTGACTAGCCAGGAAAGCTTGATCTACAACACGCATAATGGACCTGTTCTGCCTGGACTGATCTTCCTGCAACAGAACAGAGACTAATTCCTCAAATGACAAGGCATTCGGATTGCCTTTCATCATCAATCGAAGAGTAGAGGCAAAACTCTGATATGAATCAGGAAGGCCATTCAGAACGGTCTGCACAAGTGAGCTATCTGGTATAACCTCATCAGCAGAAATCAATTGTTCCTTCAGGTCTTTGATCTTTGTAAGAAAAGTGTCCATCGAATCACCTTCATTCATGTGCTCACTCTCCAACTGTTTTCAGAGGTAAGCAACACGAGCCTCATTCCTAGCCTGGTACAAAGTGGTAAGTGTATCCCAAGCATCCTTTGCTGTTCTGCAAGAGCGAATGTGAGGAATAATGGCACGTTTGACAGACAAAGCTATCAATGCATGTGCCTGGGCATCTCTGCCATCCCAACGAATCTGCTCTGCAGTAGGTGCAATAGAAACAGCAGCACGAATAGGACTCTGCGGAATATCATCTTCGACACCATCTTCATCAGCTCCAACACCTGTATTTGCAGTACCTGTCGTTACAGGTGTAACAGGACGTCTTTCAACACCCTGCACAATGTTCGACAATCCTTTTGCAACCAGTACATGTCGCATCATATAAGCCCATAATGGGTAGTTGGTACCATCCAACTTATCCTCAACAGCCAACATACGGAATACATCACTGCTTTCAGCCATGGCCGGTGATTAAAATACCTTGATGCAGAAAATTGACTGTATCTCAAAAAGTTGAACAAAACTGCCCAGACAAGTTCTGCTAGACCTGTAGCAGACTTCGAGATGCTTAAACTGGCGAACAGAAACTTGTATATACCTTTGGCACAAAAGGACGAAATAGCCCGCACAAGCACTGCGATAGTGCGTTCGGAGGCCGAAACGAGCTCAGATCGCGATTTCGGCACCACACAGCAAAGCTGTTTTGATCTCGGAAACACCCTGAGTATGCTCACCAAATTTTGTGCGAATTTGAGACTGCAAACGGAGGAGTGTCGACGGCGCCCTAGAAGAAGCAACGACCTGCTCTGATACCAATTGTTGGAGTTAGACGTCTGCGGAAGCACGCGAACAGCACAAGGAAGAAGAAGAAGCTTGGAGCACAACACACAAGACTGAATGTATTACTAGAGAATGTACAAAGATAAGTAGCCCATTATGGCAATAGGCGTATATACAAGCCGGGGGAAAAAAACCTCCTAAAGAGGGAAAAAAGTGCCCCGGCGGTCCTAGAGTGTTCACACACATCACTACCTAAATATATCAACAAATCCCCCCTGGGAGTGATGCGGTGAACAAGGAGCTGGCACTCATGTATAAGGAAGTGCTGAGCTATGTGGAAATCACTCCACAAAAGGAAGCAAGCCCAAAGATTTGCGGAAAGTTTCAAACTTCTCCCTAGGCAGAGCCTTCGTGAAAAGGTCTGCAATGTTCTCCTGCGTGGGCACATATGCCAAGCTGATCTCCCCAGCAGAGAACCTCTCCCTGACATAGTGATAATGCACCTCAATGTGCTTAGTGCGAGCATGGAACACAGGGTTCCTCGCAACTGCCAATGCGCTCTGACTGTCAGTGAAGATGGTGGTGGCAGAAGACTGGCCAACACCCAAATCAACCATAAGGCGTCTGAGCCACACACACTCAACAGTCGCTGTGAAAGCTGCCCTATACTCAGCCTCACAACTGGAAGTGGCCACAGTAGGCTGCTTCTTGCTCAACCAAGATATACATGAGCTACCAAGCATGAAGCAAAAACCACTGGTGGACACACGAGTGTCATAGCAACCAGCCCAATCTGAGTCAGAAAAAGCATGCAAATCTGGCGGTAGTGATCCCCCCTTGGGATAAAACAACCCAAGTAGCCGAGTACCACTCAAGTAGCGAAAGATGCGCTTAACCGCTTTCCAATGCGTGACTCCTGGGCAATGCATAAACCTGCTCATCTGTGAGACAGCAAACTGAATATCTGGCCGAGTAATGCATAAGTAAATCAAGCATCCAACAGCCTGCTGATAGAGAACAGCATCAAATGCATCTCCAGCATCATGAAGACTCAATCGTAAACCTGTCTCCATAGGAGTGGCAATAGGCTTACAGTCTTCAAGGCCAAAACGAATGTGTCAATATATTTCGTTTGACACAAAGCCATTCCACCATCAACTTGCATAAACTGAATGCCCAAATAGTGATGCAAATGCCCCAAATCAGACATCTCAAATGAGGCATGCAAATCAACCTTGAAATTAGCAATATGCTTCTCAAGAGGACCAGTGAGCAGCATGTCGTCTACATAGACAACAATGATCAAAAGCACATCATTAGCACGCTTAACATATAAGGTGCTTTCAATTGGACTGTTCTCAAAACCATGTGCAATCAGATAGGCATGTATTTTCTCATACCAAGCACGTGGTGCTTGCTTTAACCCATATAACGCCTTCTTTAACCTGCACACCTGGTTTTCATGCCCTTTCTGCACAAAGCCACGGGGCTGAAAAACTACACTTCTTCATGCAAGTCACCATTCAGAAATGTTGTTTTAATGTCCAACTGATGTACATTCCAACCATGATGGGCTGCAAGTGCACAAATGCTCCGAACAGTAGTCATACGGCATGTAGGTGCAAAGGTCTCATCAAAATCAATGCCTCTTTCCTGCGCATAACCCTTTGCAACAAGCCTAGCCTTATACCTGTCAACTGTACCATCAGGTTTACGCTTCAGCTTGTATACCCACTTAGTGCTAATGGCCTTCTTGCCAGGAGGCAAGTCACATAAAGACCATGTACCATTCTTCATTATAGCATCATATTCAGATTGCATAGCAGCCATCCAATTTTCTGAATTTTGTGCTTCATCAAAAGAAACAGGCTCATTCTCATCACAGAGACTAGATGCAGCCATAGCATAGCAATCTGATGCAAAGGAGGTACTATGAGAGCCTGAATGAGTACGATATGACAAAGGTGCATCTAATTTGCTGTCACGCAAAATCTGCACCAGCCATTTTGGCATAGTTTTTTCCTGTTCAATATCATCTCTCTCATCAACAAGTGCATCATGTAAATCTGCATCAAAAATGGAATGATCTGCATCATCATATGAAGCCTGCAAAGGCTGAGAAGTTGCCTCATTAGGACCAGCGCTAGCCTGTCCACCTGTAAAAAGAGGCATCAAAGTATCATACATGTCTTTGGAGCTAACAGATGTCTCCTTAGTACATGAAAGCAATGGCTGAATAGCATCTTCCACAAAGACAACATCACGGCTAACCAGAATGCGTTTAGTCTGTGGATGATATAGACGATAGCCTTTACTTTCAGAACTGTACCCAACAAAAATACATTTTACTGCCTTATCATCCAATTTTCTGCGATGTTGTTCAGACACTAATGCATATGCCAAACAACCAAAAACACGCAGATGAGCAACAGATGGCTTGCGGTCATGCCAAGCCTCATATGGAGTGATAGACTGCAACGCTTTCGTGGGACACCTGTTCAGTACATATGCTGCACACATGACAGCCTCAAGCTAGAAACTATGTGGTAAAGCATGACTTTTGACCATGCACCTCGCCATCTCCATGAGTGACCTGTTCTTTCGTTCAGCAACTCCATTTTGTTGAGGTGTATACGGCACTGTACACTGGTGTTTTATCCCACGTTCAGCCAGAAATGCATTAAAATCTGAAGACATATATTCCCCCCCTCGATCAGAACGGAGGGTGCCCATTTTACATGCTGACAGATTTTCAGCCAAAACCAAAAACTGTTTGAAGCACATGAACACTTCGGACTTTGCTTTGAGTGGATATACCCATGCATGCCTGGAAAAATCATCAATGAAAGTCACGAAGTAAAGGTAATTTCCAAAAGAGGGTGTTTGCATAGGACCACAGACATCACTATGTACAAGCTGCAATTTCTGCATAGCCCGAACTGAACCATCTTTTGGAAAGGAAGAACGCTGCATTTTGCCCAAAATACAGCCTTCACAAACATGTTTTCCAGGTGCCTCAAGTTTGGGCAAAGAGGACACCATTTCAGATTTCTGCAGGCGTAACAAACTAGCAAAATTCAGATGACCAAAGCGTGCATGCCAAAGCTTTGCATCTGACATAGCCTGAGAATCATGAACTGCACATGCCGAATCATTCACAGATTTTTCATAGTCTATGAGCTTATACAGCCCACGACATAAAATGCCAGAAGCAATAATCACATCGCCATTTGAGAGATCATGGACTGTACACCTGTCATCAACGAATTTCACAACCAAGCCAATCTTGGCTAATGCAGAAACTGATAACAGGTTCTTTTTGATCCCTGGCACTAATAAAGCATCTGACAAAGTGAAAGAACTACCATCAGCAGTAGTCAGAATGATCTTACCAACTCCCATAACAGGATAAGAGGAGTTATTGGCGCATGTGACAGTATTCCCTGTAGGGGCAGGCTCGAGTGAAGAGAAGAAACTGCGCTGCGAGGTAATATGTTTGGTTGCCCCACTGTCAAAGTACCAAACATCTGAGTCTACTACAGACATGCACTGATCATGAGAAGATGGGTCAAAACTGCAGACAGTAGTAAACGCCCATTCTTCTTCCTGCACAAGATTTGCAGACTCTGTTTTTGGTGTAGAGGCCTCTGCAACAACCATTCCAGCCTCTTTCTTCTTTGCCTCTTTAGCAGCCAGTTTTGGACAGTTCTTTATAATATGATCATTTCCTTTACAGTACTTGCAGAACAATTTCTGCTTTTCTGATTTCTTCTCATCTTTATCCTGGTTCTTCGATTGTGCAGCATTTGCAGATTTCTGCTTACTAGTAGAAGAGCTCCATTTTCCTTTGCCCTTCTGACTAGCCAGGAAAGCTTGATCTACAACACGCATAATGGACCTGTTCTGCCTGGACTGATCTTCCTGCAACAGAACAGAGACTAATTCCTCAAATGACAAGGCATTCGGATTGCCTTTCATCATCAATCGAAGAGTAGAGGCAAAACTCTGATATGAATCAGGAAGGCCATTCAGAACGGTCTGCACAAGTGAGCTATCTGGTATAACCTCATCAGCAGAAATCAATTGTTCCTTCAGGTCTTTGATCTTTGTAAGAAAAGTGTCCATCGAATCACCTTCATTCATGTGCTCACTCTCCAACTGTTTTCGGAGGTAAGCAACACGAGCCTCATTCCTAGCCTGGTACAAAGTGGTAAGATATCCCAAGCATCCTTTGCTGTTCTGCAAGAGCGAATGTGAGGAATAATGGCACGTTTGACAGACAAAGCTATCAATGCATGTGCCTGGGCATCTCTGCCATCCCAACGAATCTGCTCTGCAGTAGGTGCAACAGAAACAGCAGCACGAATAGGAATCTGCGTAATATCATCTTCGACACCATCTTCATCAGCTCCAACACCTGTATTTGCAGTACCTGTCGTTACAGGTGTAACAGGACGTCTTTCAACACCCTGCACAATGTTCGACAATCCTTTTGCAACCAGTACATGTCGCATCATATAAGCCCATAATGGGTAGTTGGTACCATCCAACTTATCCTCAACAGCCAACATACGGAATACATCACTGCTTTCAGCCATGGCCGGTGATTAAAATACCTTGATGCAGAAAATTGACTGTATCTCAAAAAGTTGAACAGAACTGCCCAGACAAGTTCTGCTAGACCTGTAGCAGACTTCGAGATGCTTAAACTGGCGAACAGAAACTTGTATATACCTTTGGCACAAAAGGACGAAATAGCCCGCACAAGCACTGCGATAGTGCGTTCGGAGGCCGAAACGAGCTCAGATCGCGATTTCGGCACCACACAGCAAAGCTGTTTTGATCTCGGAAACACCCTGAGTATGCTCACCAAATTTTGTGCGAATCTGAGACTGCAAACGGAGGAGTGTCGACGGCGCCCTAGAAGAAGCAACGACCTGCTCTGATACCAATTGTTGGAGTTAGACGTCTGCGGAAGCACGCGAACAGCACAAGGAAGAAGAAGAAGCTTGGAGCACAACACACAAGACTGAATGTATTACTAGAGAATGTACAAAGATAAGTAGCCCATTATGGCAATAGGCGTATATACAAGCCGGGGGAAAAAAACCTCCTAAAGAGGGAAAAAAGTGCCCCGGCGGTCCTAGAGTGTTCACACACATCACTACCTAAATATATCAACAAATCCCCCCTGGGAGTGATGCGGTGAACAAGGAGCTGGCACTCATGTATAAGGAAGTGCTGAGCTATGTGGAAATCACTCCACAAAAGGAAGCAAGCCCAAAGATTTGCGGAAAGTTTCAAACTTCTCCCTAGGCAGAGCCTTCGTGAAAAGGTCTGCAATGTTCTCCTGCGTGGGCACATATGCCAAGCTGATCTCCCCAGCAGAGAACCTCTCCCTGACATAGTGATAATGCACCTCAATGTGCTTAGTGCGAGCATGGAACACAGGGTTCCTCGCAACTGCCAATGCGCTCTGACTGTCAGTGAAGATGGTGGTGGCAGAAGACTGGCCAACACCCAAATCAACCATAAGGCGTCTGAGCCACACACACTCAACAGTCGCTGTGAAAGCTGCCCTATACTCAGCCTCACAACTGGAAGTGGCCACAGTAGGCTGCTTCTTGCTCAACCAAGATATACATGAGCTACCAAGCATGAAGCAAAAACCACTGGTGGACACACGAGTGTCATAGCAACCAGCCCAATCTGAGTCAGAAAAAGCATGCAAATCTGGCGGTAGTGATCCCCCCTTGGGATAAAACAACCCAAGTAGCCGAGTACCACTCAAGTAGCGAAAGATGCGCTTAACCGCTTTCCAATGCGTGACTCCTGGGCAATGCATAAACCTGCTCATCTGTGAGACAGCAAACTGAATATCTGGCCGAGTAATGCATAAGTAAATCAAGCATCCAACAGCCTGCTGATAGAGAACAGCATCAAATGCATCTCCAGCATCATGAAGACTCAATCGTAAACCTGTCTCCATAGGAGTGGCAATAGGCTTACAGTCTTCAAGGCCAAAACGCTGCAATAATGTGTCAATATATTTCGTTTGACACAAAGCCATTCCACCATCAACTTGCATAAACTGAATGCCCAAATAGCGATGCAAATGCCCCAAATCAGACATCTCAAATGAGGCATGCAAATCAGCCTTGAAATCAGCAATATGCTTCTCAGGAGGACCAGTGTGCAGCATGTCGTCTACATAGACAACAATGATCAAAAGCACATCATTAGCACGCTTAACATATAAGGTGCTTTCAATTGGACTGTTCTCAAAACCATGTGCAATCAGATAGGCATGTATTTTCTCATACCAAGCACGTGGTGCTTGCTTTAAACCATATAACGCCTTCTTTAACCTGCACACCTGGTTTTCATGCCCTTTCTGCACAAAGCCACGGGGCTGAAAAACTACACTTCTTCATGCAAGTCACCATTCAGAAATGCTGTTTTAATGTCCAACTGATGTACATTCCAACCATGATGGGCTGCAAGTGCACAAATGCTCCGAACAGTAGTCATACGGCATGTAGGTGCAAAGGTCTCATCAAAATCAATGCCTCTTTCCTGCGCATAACCCTTTGCAATAAGCCTAGCCTTATACCTGTCAACTGTACCATCAGGTTTACGCTTCAGCTTGTATACCCACTTAGTGCCAATGGCCTTCTTGCCAAGAGGCAAGTCACATAAAGACCATGTACCATTCTTCATTATAGCATCATATTCAGATTGCATAGCAGCCATCCAATTTTCTGAATTTTGTGCTTCATCAAAAGAAACAGGCTCATTCTCATCACAGAGACTAGATGCAGCCATAGCATAGCAATCTGATGCAAAGGAGGTACTATGAGAGCCTGAAGGAGTACGATATGACAAAGGTGCATCTAATTTGCTGTCACGCAAAATCTACACCAGCCATTTTGGCATAGTTTTTTCCTGTTCAATATCATCTCTCTCATCAACAAGTGCATCATGTAAATCTGCATCAAAAATGGAATGATCTGCATCATCATATGAAGCCTGCAAAGGCTGAGAAGTTGCCTCATTAGGACCAGCGCTAGCCTGTCCACCTGTAAAAAGAGGCATCAAAGTATCATACATGTCTTTGGAGCTAACAGATGTCTCCTTAGTACATGAAAGCAATGGCTGAATAGCATCTTCCACAAAGACAACATCACGGCTAACCAGAATGCGTTTAGTCTGTGGATGATACAGACGATAGCCTTTACTTTCAAAACTGTACCCAACAAAAATACATTTTAC
Source organism: Ceratopteris richardii (assembly GCA_020310875.1). NCBI lineage: Eukaryota > Viridiplantae > Streptophyta > Polypodiopsida > Polypodiales > Pteridaceae > Ceratopteris > Ceratopteris richardii. The sequence goes on from CM035426.1 coordinate 122,541,548, forward strand.
TGCCTTATCATCCAATTTTCTGCGATGTTCAGGCACTAATGCATATGCCAAACAACCAAAAACACGCAGATGAGCAACAGATGGCTTGCGGTCATGCCAAGCCTCATATGGAGTGATAGACTGCAACGCTTTCGTGGGACACCTGTTCAGTACATATGCTGCACACATGACAGCCTCAAGCTAGAAACTATGTGGTAAAGCCTGACTTTTGACCATGCACCTCGCCATCTCCATGAGTGACTTGTTCTTTCGTTCAGCAACTCCATTTTGTTGAGGTGTATACGGCACTGTACACTGGTGTTTTATCCCACGTTCAGCCAGAAATGCATTAAAATCTGAAGACATATATTCCCCCCCTCGATCAGAACGGAGGGTGCCCATTTTACATGCTGACAGATTTTCAGCCAAAACCAAAAAAATATATACAAGCCGGGGGAAAAAAACCTCCTAAAGAGGGAAAAAAGTGCCCCGGCGGTCCTAGAGTGTTCACACACATCACTACCTAAATATATCAACAAATCCCCCCTGGGAGTGATGCGGTGAACAAGGAGCTGGCACTCATGTATAAGGAAGTGCTGAGCTATGTGGAAATCACTCCACAAAAGGAAGCAAGCCCAAAGATTTGCGGAAAGCTTCAAACTTCTCCCTAGGCAGAGCCTTCGTGAAAAGGTCTGCAATGTTCTCCTGCGTGGGCACATATGCCAAGCTGATCTCCCCAGCAGAGAACCTCTCCCTGACATAGTGATAATGCACCTCAATGTGCTTAGTGCGAGCATGGAACACAGGGTTCCTCGCAACTGCCAATGCGCTCTGACTGTCAATGAAGATGGTGGTGGCAGAAGACTGGCCAACACCCAAATCAACCATAAGGCGTCTGAGCCACACACACTCAACAGTCGCTGTGAAAGCTGCCCTATACTCAGCCTCACAACTGGAAGTGGCCAGAGTAGGCTGCTTCTTGCTCAACCAAGATATACATGAGCTACCAAGCATGAAGCAAAAACCACTGGTGGACACACGAGTGTCATATTAACCAGCCCAATCTGAGTCAGAAAAAGCATGCAAATCTGGCGGTAGTGATCCCCCCTTGGGATAAAACAACCCAAGTAGCCGAGTACCACTCAAGTAGCGAAAGATGCGCTTAACCGCTTTCCAATGCGTGACTCCTGGGCAATGCATAAACCTGCTCATCTGTGAGACAGCAAACTGAATATCTGGCCGAGTAATGCATAAGTAAATCAAGCATCCAACAGCCTGCTGATAGAGAACAGCATCAAATGCATCTCCAGCATCATGAAGACTCAATCGTAAACCTGTCTCCATAGGAGTGGCAATAGGCTTACAGTCTTCAAGGCCAAAACGCTGCAATAATGTGTCAATATATTTCGTTTGACACAAAGCCATTCCACCATCAACTTGCATAAACTGAATGCCCAAATAGTGATGCAAATGCCCCAAATCAGACATCTCAAATGAGGCATGCAAATCAGCCTTGAAATCAGCAATATGCTTCTCAAGAGGACCAGTGAGCAGCATGCCGTCTACATAGACAACAATGATCAAAAGCACATCATTAGCACGCTTAACATATAAGGTGCTTTCAATTGGACTGTTCTCAAAACCATGTGCAATCAGATAGGCATGTATTTTCTCATACCAAGCACGTGGTGCTTGCTTTAAACCATATAACGCCTTCTTTAACCTGCACACCTGGTTTTCATGCCCTTTCTGCACAAAGCCACGGGGCTGAAAAACATACACTTCTTCATGCAAGTCACCATTCAGAAATGCTGTTTTAATGTCCAACTGATGTACATTCCAACCATGATGGGCTGCAAGTGCACAAATGCTCCGAACAGTAGTCATACGGCATGTAGGTGCAAAGGTCTCATCAAAATCAATGCCTCTTTCCTGCGCATAACCCTTTGCAACAAGCCTAGCCTTATACCTGTCAACTGTACCATCAGGTTTACGCTTCAGCTTGTATACCCACTTAGTGCCAATGGCCTTCTTGCCAGGAGGCAAGTCACATAAAGACCATGTACCATTCTTCATTATAGCATCATATTCAGATTGCATAGCAGCCATCCAATTTTCTGAATTTTGTGCTTCATCAAAAGAAACAGGCTCATTCTCATCACAGAGACTAGATGCAGCCATAGCATAGCAATCTGATGCAAAGGAGGTACTATGAGAGGCTGAACGAGTACGATATGACAAAGGTGCATCTAATTTGCTGTCACGCAAAATCTGCACCAGCCATTTTGGCATAGTTTTTGCCTGTTCAATATCATCTCTCTCATCAACAAGTGCATCATGTAAATCTGCATCAGAAATGGAATGATCTGCATCATCATATGAAGCCTGCAAAGGCTGAGAAGTTGCCTCATTAGGACCAGCGCTAGCCTGTCCACCTGTAAAAAGAGGCATCAAAGTATCATACATGTCTTTGGAGCTAACAGATGTCTCCTTAGTACATGAAAGCAATGGCTGAATAGCATCTTCCACAAAGACAACATCACGGCTAACCAGAATGCGTTTAGTCTGTGGATGATACAGACGATAGCCTTTACTTTCAGAACTGTACCCAACAAAAATACATTTTACTGCCTTATCATCCAATTTTCTGCGATGTTGTTCAGGCACTAATGCATATGCCAAACAACCAAAAACACGCAGATGAGCAACAGATGGCTTGCGGTCATGCCAAGCCTCATATGGAGTGATAGACTCCAACGCTTTCGTGGAACACCTGTTCAGTACATATGCTGCACACATGACAGCCTCAAGCTAGAAACTATGTGGTAAAGCCTGACTTTTGACCATGCACCTCGCCATCTCCATGAGTGACCTGTTCTTTCGTTCAGCAACTCCATTTTGTTGAGGTGTATACGGCACTGTACACTGTTGTTTTATCCCACGTTCAGCCAGAAATGCATTAAAATCTGAAGACATATATTCCCCCCCTCGATCAGAACGGAGGGTGCCCATTTTACATGCTGACAGATTTTCAGCCAAAACCAAAAACTGTTTGAAGCACATGAACACTTCGGACTTTGCTTTGAGTGGATATACCCATGCATGCCTGGAAAAATCATCAATGAAAGTCACGAAGTAAAGGTAATTTCCAAAAGAGGGTGTTTGCATAGGACCACAGACATCACTATGTACAAGCTGCAATTTCTGCATAGCCCGAACTGAACCATCTTTTGGAAAGGAAGAACGCTGCATTTTGCCCAAAATACAGCCTTCACAAACATGTTTTCCAGGTGCCTCAAGTTTGGGCAAAGAGGACACCATTTCAAATTTCTGCAGGCGTAACAAACTAGCAAAATTCAGATGACCAAAGCGTGCATGCCAAAGCTTTGCATCTGACATAGCCTGAGAATCATGAACTGCACATGCCGAATCATTCACAGATTTTTCATAGTCTATGAGCTTATACAGCCCACGACATAAAATGCCAGAGCAATAATCACATCGCCATTTGAGAGATCATGGACTGTACACCTGTCATCAACGAATTTCACGACCAAGCCAATCTTGGCTAATGCAGAAACTGATAACAGGTTCTTTTTGATCCCTCGCACTAATAAAGCATCTGACAAAGTGAAAGAACTACCATCAGCAGTAGTCAAAATGATCTTACCAACTCCCATAACAGGATAAGAGGAGTTATTGGCGCATGTGACAGTATTCCCTGTAGGGGCAGGCTCGAGTGAAGAGAAGAAACTGCGCTGCGAGGTAATATGTTTGGTTGCCCCACTGTCAAAGTACCAAACATCTGAGTCTACTGCAGACATGCACTGATCATGAGAAGATGGGTCAAAACTGCAGACAGTAGTAAACGCCCATTCTTCTTCCTGCACAAGATTTGCAGACTCTGTTTTTGGTGTAGAGGCCTCTGCAACAACCATTCCAGCCTCTTTCTTCTTTGCCTCTTTAGCAGCCAGTTTTGGACAGTTCTTTATAATATGATCATTTCCTTTACAGTACTTGCAGAACAATTTCTGCTTTTCTGATTTCTTCTCATCTTTATCCTGGTTCTTCGATTGTGCAGCATTTGTAGATTTCTGCTTACTAATAGAAGAGCTCCATTTTCCTTTGCCCTTCTGACTAGCCAGGAAAGCTTGATCTACAACACGCATAATGGACCTGTTCTGCCTGGACTGATCTTCCTGCAACAGAACAGAGACTAATTCCTCAAATGACAAGGCATTCGGATTGCCTTTCATCATCAATCGAAGAGTAGAGGCAAAACTCTGATATGAATCAGGAAGGCCATTCAGAACGGTCTGCACAAGTGAGCTATCTGGTATAACCTCATCAGCAAAATCAATTGTTCCTTCAGGTCTTTGATCTTTGTAAGAAAAGTGTCCATCGAATCACCTTCATTCATGTGCTCACTCTCCAACTGTTTTCAGAGGTAAGCAACACGAGCCTCATTCCTAGCCTGGTACAAAGTGGTAAGTGTATCCCAAGCATCCTTTGCTGTTCTGCAAGAGCGAATGTGAGGAATAATGGCATGTTTGACAGACAAAGCTATCAATGCATGTGCCTGGGCATCTCTGCCATCCCAACGAATCTGCTCTGCAGTAGGTGCAACAGAAACAGCAGCACGAATAGGAATCTGCGGAATATCATCTTCGACACCATCTTCATCAGCTCCAACACTTGTATTTGCAGTACCTGTCGTTACAGGTGTAACAGGACGTCTTTCAACACCCTGCACAATGTTCGACAATCCTTTTGCAACCAGTACATGTCGCATCATATAAGCCCATAATGGGTAGTTGGTACCATCCAACTTATCCTCAACAGCCAACATACGGAATACATCACTGCTTTCAGCCATGGCCGGTGATTAAAATACCTTGATGCAGAAAATTGACTGTATCTCAAAAAGTTGAACAAAACTGCCCAGACAAGTTCTGCTAGACCTGTAGCAGACTTCGAGATGCTTAAACTGGCGAACAGAAACTTGTATATACCTTTGGCACAAAAGGACGAAATAGTCCGCACAAGCACTGCGATAGTGCGTTCGGAGGCCGAAACGAGCTCAGATCGCGATTTCGGCACCACACAGCAAAGCTGTTTTGATCTCGGAAACACCCTGAGTATGCTCACCAAATTTTGTGCGAATCTGAGACTACAAACGGAGGAGTGTCGACGGCGCCCTAGAAGAAGCAACGACCTGCTCTGATACCAATTGTTGGAGTTAGACGTCTGCGGAAGCACGCGAACAGCACAAGGAAGAAGAAGAAGCTTGGAGCACAACACACAAGACTGAATGTATTACTAGAGAATGTACAAAGATAAGTAGCCCATTAGGGCAATAGGCGTATATACAAGCCGGGGGAAAAAAACCTCCTAAAGAGGGAAAAAAGTGCCCCGGCGGTCCTAGAGTGTTCACACACATCACTACCTAAATATATCAACAAATCCCCCCTGGGAGTGATGCGGTGAACAAGGAGCTGGCACTCATGTATAAGGAAGTGCTGAGCTATGTGGAAATCACTCCACAAAAGGAAGCAAGCCCAAAGATTTGCGGAAAGCTTCAAACTTCTCCCTAGGCAGAGCCTTCGTGAAAAGGTCTGCAATGTTCTCCTGCGTGGGCACATATGCCAAGCTGATCTCCCCAGCAGAGAACCTCTCCCTGACATAGTGATAATGCACCTCAATGTGCTTAGTGCGAGCATGGAACACAGGGTTCCTCGCAACTGCCAATGCGCTCTGACTGTCATTGAAGATGGTGGTGGCAGAAGACTGGCCAACACCCAAATCAACCATAAGGCGTCTGAGCCACACACACTCAACAGTCGCTGTGAAAGCTGCCCTATACTCAGCCTCACAACTGGAAGTGGCCACAGTAGGCTGCTTCTTGCTCAACCAAGATATACATGAGCTACCAAGCATGAAGCAAAAACCACTGGTGGACACACGAGTGTCATAGCAACCAGCCCAATCTGAGTCAGAAAAAGCATGCAAATCTGGCGGTAGTGATCCCCCCTTGGGAGAAAACAACCCAAGTAGCCGAGTACCACTCAAGTAGCGAAAGATGCGCTTAACCGCTTTCCAATGCGTGACTCCTGGGCAATGCATAAACCTGCTCATCTGTGAGACAGCAAACTGAATATCTGGCCGAGTAATGCATAAGTAAATCAAGCATCTAACAGCCTGCTGATAGAGAACAGCATCAAATGCATCTCCAGCATCATGAAGACTCAATCGTAAACCTGTCTCCATAGGAGTGGCAATAGGCTTACAGTCTTCAAGGCCAAAACGCTGCAATAATGTGTCAATTTTTTTCGTTTGACACAAATCCATTCCACCATCAACTTGCATAAACTGAATGCCCAAATAGTGATGCAAATGCCCCAAATCAGACATCTCAAATGAGGCATGCAAATCAGCCTTGAAATCAGCAATATGCTTCTCAAGAGGACAGTGAGCAGCATGTCGTCTACATAGACAACAATGATCAAAAGCACATCATTAGCACGCTTAACATATAAGGTGCTTTCAATTGGACTGTTCTCAAAACCATGTGCAATCAAATAGGCATGTATTTTCTCATACCAAGCACGTGGTGCTTGCTTTAAACCATATAACGCCTTCTTTAACCTGCACACCTGGTTTTCATGCCCTTTCTGCACAAAGCCACGGGGCTGAAAAACATACACTTCTTCATGCATGTCACCATTCAGAAATGCTGTTTTAATGTCCAACTGATGTACATTCCAACCATGATGGGCTGCAAGTGCACAAATGCTCCGAACAGTAGTCATACGACATGTAGGTGCAAAGGTCTCATCAAAATCAATGCCTCTTTCCTGCGCATAACCCTTTGCAACAAGCCTAGCCTTATACCTGTCAACTGTACCATCAGGTTTACGCTTCAGCTTGTATACCCACTTAGTGCCAATGGCCTTCTTGCCAGGAGGCAAGTCACATAAAGACCATGTACCATTCTTCATTATAGCATCATATTCAGATTGCATAGCAGCCATCCAATTTTCTGAATTTTGTGCTTCATCAAAAGAAACAGGCTCATTCTCATCACAGAGACTAGATGCAGCCATAGCATAGCAATCTGATGCAAAGGAGGTACTATGAGAGCCTGAACGAGTATGATATGACAAAGGTGCATCTAATTTGCTGTCACGCAAAATCTGCACCAGCCATTTTGGCATAGTTTTTGCCTGTTCAATATCATCTCTCTCATCAACAAGTGCATCACGTAAATCTGCATCAGAAATGGAATGATCTGCATCATCATATGAAGCCTGCAAAGGCTGAGAAGTTGCCTCATTAGGACCACCGCTAGCCTGTCCACCTGTAAAAAGAGGCATCAAAGTATCATACATGTCTTTGGAGCTAACAGATGTCTCCTTAGTACATGAAAGCAATGGCTGAATAGCATCTTCCACAAAGACAACATCACGGCTAACCAGAATGTGTTTAGTCTGTGGATGATACAGACGATAGCCTTTACTTTCAGAACTGTACCCAACAAAAATACATTTTACTGCCTTATCATCCAATTTTCTGCGATGTTGTTCAGGCACTAATGCATATGCCAAACAACCAAAAACATGCAGATGAGCAACAGATGGCTTGCGGTCATGCCAAGCCTCATATGGAGTGATAGACTGCAACGCTTTCGTGGGACACCTGTTCAGTACATATGTTGCACACATGACAGCCTCAAGCTAGAAACTATGTGGTAAAGCCTGACTTTTGACCATGCACCTCGCCATCTCCATGAGTGACCTGTTCTTTCGTTCAGCAACTCCATTTTGTTGAGGTGTATACGGCACTGTACACTGGTGTTTTATCCCACGTTCAGCCAAAAATGCATTAAAATCTGAAGACATATATTCCCCCCCTCGATCAGAACGGAGGGTGCCCATTTTACATGCTGACAGATTTTCAGCCAAAACCAAAAACTGTTTGAAGCACATGAACACTTCGGACTTTGCTTTGAGTGGATATACCCATGCATGCCTGGAAAAATCATCAATGAAAGTCACGAAGTAAAGGTAATTTCCAAAAGAGGGTGTTTGCATAGGACCACAGACATCACTATGTACAAGCTGCAATTTCTGCATAGCCCGAACTGAACCATCTTTTGGAAAGGAAGAACGCTGCATTGTGCCCAAAATACAGCCTTCACAAACATGTTTTCCAGGTGCCTCAAGTTTGGGCAAAGAGGACACCATTTCAAATTTCTGCAGGCATAACAAACTAGCAAAATTCAGATGACCAAAGCGTGCATGCCAAAGCTTTGCATCTGACATAGCCTGAGAATCATGAACTGCACATGCCGAATCATTCACAGATTTTTCATAGTCTATGAGCTTATACAGCCCACGACATAAAATGCCAGAAGCAATAATCACATCGCCATTTGAGAGATCATGGACTGTACACTTGTCATCAACGAATTTCACAACCAAGCCAATCTTGGCTAATGCAGAAACTGATAACAGGTTCTTTTTGATCCCTGGCACTAATAAAGCATCTGACAAAGTGAAAGAACTACCATCAGCAGTAGTCAAAATGATCTTACCAACTCCCATAACAGGATAAGAGGAGTTATTGGCGCATGTGACAGTATTCCCTGTAGGGGCAGGCTCGAGTGAAGAGAAGAAACTGCGCTGCGAGGTAATATGTTTGGTTGCCCCACTGTCAAAGTACCAAACATCTGAGTCTACTGCAGACATGCACTGATCATGAGAAGATGGGTCAAAACTGCAGACAGTAGTAAATGCCCATTCTTCTTCCTGCACAAGATTTGCAGACTCTGTTTTTGGTGTAGAGGCCTCTGCAACAACCATTCCAGCCTCTTTCTTCTTTGCCTCTTTAGCAGCCAGTTTTGGACAGTTCTTTATAATATGATCATTTCCTTTACAGTACTTGCAGAACAATTTCTGCTTTTCTGATTTCTTCTCATCTTTATCCTGGTTCTTCGATTGTGCAGCATTTGCAGATTTCTGCTTACTAGTAGAAGAGCTCCATTTTCCTTTGCCCTTCTGACTAGCCAGGAAAGCTTGATCTACAACACGCATAATGGACCTGTTCTGCCTGGACTGATCTTCCTGCAACAGAACAGAGACTAATTCCTCAAATGACAAGGCATTCGGATTGCCTTTCATCATCAATCGAAGAGTAGAGGCAAAACTCTTTATATGAATCAGGAAGGCCATTCAGAACGGTCTACACAAGTGAGCTATCTGGTATAACCTCATCAGCAGAAATCAATTGTTCCTTCAGGTCTTTGATCTTTGTAAGAAAAGTGTCCATCGAATCACCTTCATTCATGTGCTCACTCTCGAACTGTTTTCGGAGGTAAGCAACACGAGCCTCATTCCTAGCCTGGTACAAAGTGGTAAGTGTATCCCAAGCATCCTTTGCTGTTCTGCAAGAGCGAATGTGAGGAATAATGGCACGTTTGACAGACAAAGCTATCAATGCATGTGCCTGGGCATCTCTGCCATCCCAACGAATCTGCTCTGCAGTAGGTGCAACAGAAACAGCAGCACGAATAGGAATCTGCGGAATATCATCTTTGACACCATCTTCATCAGCTCCAACACCTGTATTTGCAGTACCTGTCGTTACAGGTGTAACAGGACGTCTTTCAACACCCTGCACAATGTTCGACAATCCTTTTGCAACCAGTACATGTCGCATCATATAAGCCCATAATGGGTAGTTGGTACCATCTAACTTATCCTCAACAGCCAACATACGAAATACATCACTGCTTTCAGCCATGGCCGGTGATTAAAATACCTTGATGCAGAAAATTGACTGTATCTCAAAAAGTTGAACAGAACTGCCTAGACAAGTTCTGCTAGACCTGTAGCAGACTTCGAGATGCTTAAACTGGCGAACAGAAACTTGTATATACCTTTGGCACAAAAGGATGAAATAGCCCGCACAAGCACTGCGATAGTGCGTTCGGAGGCCGAAACGAGCTCAAATCGCGATTTCGGCACCACACAGCAAAGCTGTTTTGATCTCGGAAACACCCTTAGTATGCTCACCAAATTTTGTGCGAATCTGAGACTGCAAACGGAGGAGTGTCGACGGCGCCCTAGAAGAAGCAACGACCTGCTCTGATACCAATTGTTGGAGTTAGACATCTGCGGAAGCACGCGAACAGCACAAGGAAGAAGAAGAAGCTTGGAGCACAACACACAAGACTGAATGTATTACTAGAGAATGTACAAAGATAAGTAGCCCATTACGGCAATAGGCATATATACAAGCCGGGGGTAAAAAACCTCCTAAAGAGGGAAAAAAGTGCCCCGGCGGTCCTAGAGTGTTCACACACATCACTACCTAAATATATCAACAAATCCCCCCTGGGAGTGATGCAGTGAACAAGGAGCTGGCACTCATGTATAAGGAAGTGCTGAGCTATGTGGAAATTACTCCACAAAAGGAAGCAAGCCCAAAGATTTGCGGAAAGCTTCAAACTTCTCCCTAGGCAGAGCCTTCGTGAAAAGGTCTGCAATGTTCTCCTGCGTGGGCACATATGCCAAGCTGATCTCCCCAGCAGAGAACCTCTCCCTGACATAGTGATAATGCACCTCAATGTGCTTAGTGCGAGCATGGAACACAGGGTTCCTCGCAACTGCCAATGCGCTCTGACTGTCAGTGAAGATGGTGGTGGCAGAAGACTGGCCAACACCCAAATCAACCATAAGGTGTCTGAGCCACACACACTCAACAGTCGCTGTGAAAGCTGCCCTATACTCAGCCTCACAACTGGAAGTGGCCACAGCAGGCTGCTTCTTGCTCAACCAAGATATACATGAGCTACCAAGCATGAAGCAAAAACCACTGGTGGACACACGAGTGTCATAGCAACCAGCCCAATCTGAGTCAGAAAAAGCATGCAAATCTGGCGGTAGTGATCCCCCCTTGGGATAAAACAACCCAAGTAGCCGAGTACCACTCAAGTAGCGAAAGATGCGCTTAACCGCTTTCCAATGCGTGACTCCTGGGCAATGCATAAGCCTGCTCATCTGTGAGACAGCAAACTGAATATCTGGCCGAGTAATGCATAAGTAAATCAAGCATCCAACAGCCTGCTGATAGAGAGCAGCATCAAATGCATCTCCAGCATCATGAAGACTCAATCGTAAACCTGTCTCCATAGGAGTGGCAATAGGCTTACAGTCTTCAAGGCCAAAACGCTGCAATAATGTGTCAATATATTTCGTTTGACACAAAGCCATTCCACCATCAACTTGCATAAACTGAATGCCCAAATAGTGATGCAAATGCCCCAAATCAGACATCTCAAATGAGGCATGCAAATCAGCCTTGAAATCAGCAATATGCTTCTCAAGAGGACCAGTGAGCAGCATGTCGTCTACATAGACAACAATGATCAAAAGCACATCATTAGCACGCTTAACATATAAGGTGCTTTCAATTGGACTGTTCCCAAAACCATGTGCAATCAGATAGGCATGTATTTTCTCATACCAAGCACGTGGTGCTTGCTTTAAACCATATAACGCCTTCTTTAACCTGCACACCTGGTTTTCATGCCCTTTCTGCACAAAGCCACGGGGCTGAAAAACTACACTTCTTCATGCAAGTCACCATTCAGAAATGCTGTTTTAATGTCCAACTGATGTACATTCCAACCATGATGGGCTGCAAGTGCACAAATGCTCCGAACAGTAGTCATACGGCATGTAGGTGCAAAGGTCTCATCAAAATCAATGCCTCTTTCCTGCGCATAACCCTTTGCAACAAGCCTAGCCTTATACCTGTCAACTGTACCATCAGGTTTACGCTTCAGCTTGTATACCCACTTAGTGCCAATGGCCTTCTTGCCAGGAGGCAAGTCACATAAAGACCATGTACCATTCTTCATTATAGCATCATATTCAGATTGCATAGCAGCCATCCAATTTTCTGAATTTTGTGCTTCATCAAAAGAAACAGGCTCATTCTCATCACAGAGACTAGATGCAGCCATAGCATAGCAATCTGATGCAAAGGAGGTACTATGAGAGCCTGAACGAGTACGATATGACAAAGGTGCATCTAATTTGCTGTCACGCAAAATCTGCACCAGCCATTTTGGCATAGTTTTTGCCTGTTCAATATCATCTCTCTCATCAACAAGTGCATCATGTAAATCTGCATCAAAAATGGAATGATCTGCATCATCATATGAAGCCTGCAAAGGCTGAGAAGTTGCCTCATTAGGACCAGCCCTAGCCTGTCCACCTGTAAAAACAGGCATCAAAGTATCATACATGTCTTTGGAGCTAACAGATGTCTCCTTAGTACATGAAAGCAATGGCTGAATAGCATCTTCCACAAAGACAACATCACGGTTAACCAGAATGCGTTTAGTCTGTGGATGATACAGACGATAGCCTTTACTTTCAGAACTGTACCCAACAAAAATACATTTTACTGCCTTATCATCCAATTTTCTGCGATGTTGTTCAGGCACTAATGCATATGCCAAACAACCAAAAACACGCAGATGAGCAACAGATGGCTTGCGGTCATGCCAAGCCTCATATGGAGTGATAGACTGCAACGCTTTCGTGGGACACCTGTTCAGTACATATGCTGCACACATGACAGCCTCAAGCTAGAAACTATGTAGTAAAGCCTGACTTTTGACCATGCACCTCGCCATCTCCATGAGTGACCTGTTCTTTCGTTCAGCAACTCCATTTTGTTGAGGTGTATACGGCACTGTACACTGGTGTTTTATCCCACGTTCAGCCAGAAATGCATTAAAATCTGAAGACATATATTCCCCCCCTCGATCAGAACGGAGGGTGCCCATTTTACATGCTGACAGATTTTCAGCCAAAACCAAAAACTGTTTGAAGCACATGAACACTTCGGACTTTGCTTTGAGTGGATATACCCATGCATGCCTGGAAAAATCATCAATGAAAGTCACGAAGTAAAGGTAATTTCCAAAAGAGGGTGTTTGCATAGGACCACAGACATCACTATGTACAAGCTGCAATTTCTGCATAGCCCGAACTGAACCATCTTTTGGAAAGGAAGAACGCTGCATTTTGCCCAAAATACAGCCTTCACAAACATGTTTTCCAGGTGCCTCAAGTTTGGGCAAAGAGGACACCATTTCAGATTTCTGCAGGCGTAACAAACTAGCAAAATTCAGATGACCAAAGCGTGCATGCCAAAGCTTTGCATCTGACATAGCCTGAGAATCATGAACTGCACATGCCGAATCATTCACAGATTTTTCATAGTCTATGAGCTTATACAGCCCACGACATAAAATGCCAGAAGCAATAATCACATCGCCATTTGAGAGATCATGGACTGTACACCTGTCATCAACGAATTTCACAACCAAGCCAATCTTGGCTAATGCAGAAACTGATAACAGGTTCTTTTTGATCCCTGGCACTAATAAAGCATCTGACAAAGTGAAAGAACTACCATCAGCAGTAGTCAGAATGATCTTACCAACTCCCATAACAGGATAAGAGGAGTTATTGGCGCATGTGACAGTATTCCCTATAGGGGCAGGCTCGAGTGAAGAGAAGAAACTGCGCTGCGAGGTAATATGTTTGGTTGCCCCACTATCAAAGTACCAAACATCTGAGTCTACTGCAGACATGCACTGATCATGAGAAGATGGGTCAAAACTGCAGACAGTAGTAAACGCCCATTCTTCTTCCTGCACAAGATTTGCAGACTCTGTTTTTGGTGTAGAGGCCTCTGCAACAACCATTCCAGCCTCTTTCTTCTTTGCCTCTTTAGCAGCCAGTTTTGGACAGTTCTTTATAATATGATCATTTCCTTTACAGTACTTGCAGAACAATTTCTGCTTTTCTGATTTCTTCTCATCTTTATCCTGGTTCTTCGATTGTGCAGCATTTGCAGATTTCTGCTTACTAGTAGAAGAGCTCCATTTTCCTTTGCCCTTCTGACTAGCCAGGAAAGCTTGATCTGCAACACGCATAATGGACCTGTTCTGCCTGGACTGATCTTCCTGCAATAGAACAGAGACTACTAATTCCTCAAATGACAAGGCATTCGGATTGCCTTTCATCATCAATCGAAGAGTAGAGGCAAAACTCTGATATGAATCAGGAAGGCCATTCAGAACAGTCTGCACAAGTGAGCTATCTGGTATAACCTCATCAGCAGAAATCAATTGTTCCTTCAGGTCTTTGATCTTTGTAAGAAAAGTGTCCATCGAATCACCTTCATTCATGTGCTCACTCTCCAACTGTTTTCAGAGGTAAGCAACACGAGCCTCATTCCTAGCCTAGTACAAAGTGGTAAGTGTATCCCAAGCATCCTTTGCTGTTCTGCAAGAGCGAATGTGAGGAATAATGGCACGTTTGACAGACAAAGCTATCAATGCATGTGCCTGGGCATCTCTGCCATCCCAACGAATCTGCTCTGCAGTAGGTGCAACAGAAACAGCAGCACGAATAGGAATCTGCGGAATATCATCTTCGACACCATCTTCATCAGTTCCAACACCTGTATTTGCAGTACCTGTCGTTACAGGTGTAACAGGACGTCTTTCAACACCCTGCACAATGTTCGACAATCCTTTTGCAACCAGTACATGTCGCATCATATAAGCCCATAATGGGTAGTTGGTACCATCCAACTTATCCTCAACAGCCAACATACGGAATACATCACTGCTTTCAGCCATGGCCGGTGATTAAAATACCTTGATGTAGAAAATTGACTGTATCTCAAAAAGTTGAACAAAACTGCCGAGACAAGTTCTACTAGACCTGTAGCAGACTTCGAGATGCTTAAACTGGCGAACAGAAACTTGTATATACCTTTGGCACAAAAGGACGAAATAGCCCGCACAAGCACTGCGATAGTGCGTTCGGAGGCCGAAACGAGCTCAGATCGCGATTTCGGCACCACACAGCAAAGCTGTTTTGATCTCGGAAACACCCTGAGTATGCTCACCAAATTTTGTGCGAATCTGAGACTACAAACGGAGGAGTGTCGACGGCGCCCTAGAAGAAGCAACGACCTGCTCTGATACCAATTGTTGGAGTTAGACGTCTGCGGAAGCACGCGAACAGCACAAGGAAGAAGAAGAAGCTTGGAGCACAACACACAAGACTGAATGTATTACTAGAGAATGTACAAAGATAAGTAGCCCATTAGGGCAATAGGCGTATATACAAGGCGGGGGAAAAAAACCTCCTAAAGAGGGAAAAAAGTGCCCCGGCGGTCCTAGAGTGTTCACACACATCACTACCTAAATATATCAACAAATCCCCCCTGGGAGTGATGCGGTGAACAAGGAGCTGGCACTCATGTATAAGGAAGTGCTGAGCTATGTGGAAATCACTCCACAAAAGGAAGCAAGCCCAAAGATTTGCGGAAAGCTTCAAACTTCTCCCTAGGCAGAGCCTTCGTGAAAAGGTCTGCAATGTTCTCCTGCGTGGGCACATATGCCAAGCTTATCTCCCCAGCAGAGAACCTCTCCCTGACATAGTGATAATGCACCTCAATGTGCTTAGTGCCAGCATGGAACACAGGGTTCCTCGCAACTGCCAATGCGCTCTGACTGTCATTGAAGATGGTGGTGGCAGAAGACTGGCCAACACCCAAATCAACCATAAGGCGTCTGAGCCACACACACTCAACAGTCGCTGTGAAAGCTGCCCTATACTCAGCCTCACAACTGGAAGTGGCCACAGTAGGCTGCTTCTTGCTCAACCAAGATATACATGAGCTACCAAGCATGAAGCAAAAACCACTGGTGGACACACGAGTGTCATAGCAACCAGCCCAATCTGAGTCAGAAAAAGCATGCAAATCTGGCGGTAGTGATCCCCCCTTGGGATAAAACAACCCAAGTAGCCGAGTACCACTCAAGTAGCGAAAGATGCGCTTAACCGCTTTCCAATGTGTGACTCCTGGGCAATGCATAAACCTGCTCATCTGTGAGACAGCAAACTGAATATCTGGCCGAGTAATGCATAAGTAAATCAAGCATCCAACAGCCTGCTGATAGAGAACAGCATCAAATGCATCTCCAGCATCATGAAGACTCAATCGTAAACCTGTCTCCATAGGAGTGGCAATAGGCTTACAGTCTTCAAGGCCAAAACGCTGCAATAATGTGTCAATATATTTCGTTTGACACAAAGCCATTCCACCATCAACTTGCATAAACTGAATGCCCAAATAGTGATGCAAATGCCCCAAATCAGACATCTCAAATGAGGCATGCAAATCAGCCTTGAAATCAGCAATATGCTTCTCAAGAGGACCAGTGAGCAGCATGTCGTCTACATAGACAACAATGATCAAAAGCACATCATTAGCACGCTTAACATATAAGGTGCTTTCAATTGGACTGTTCTCAAAACCATGTGCAATCAGATAGGCATGTATTTTCTCATACCAAGCACGTGGTGCTTGCTTTAAACCATATAACGCCTTCTTTAACCTGCACACCTGGTTTTCATGCCCTTTCTGCACAAAGCCACGGGGCTGAAAAACATACACTTCTTCATGCAAGTCACCATTCAGAAATGCTGTTTTAATGTCCAACTGATGTACATTCCAACCATGATGGGCTGCAAGTGCACAAATGCTCCGAACAGTAGTCATACGGCATGTAGGTGCAAAGGTCTCATCAAAATCAATGCCTCTTTCCTGCGCATAACCCTTTGCAACAAGCCTAGCCTTATACCTGTCAACTGTACCATCAGGTTTACGCTTCAGCTTGTATACCCACTTAGTGCCAATGGCCTTCTTGCCAGGAGGCAAGTCACATAAAGACCATGTACCATTCTTCATTATAGCATCATATTCAGATTGCATAGCAGCCATCCAATTTTCTGAATTTTGTGCTTCATCAAAAGAAACAAGCTCATTCTCATCACAGAGACTAGATGCAGCCATAGCATAGCAATCTGATGCAAAGGAGGTACTATGAGAGCCTGAACGAGTACGATATGACAAAGGTGCATCTAATTTGCTGTCACGCAAAATCTGCACCAGCCATTTTGGCATAGTTTTTGCCTGTTCAATATCATCTCTCTCATCAACAAGTGCATCATGTAAATCTGCATCAGAAATGGATGATCTGCATCATCATATGAAGCCTGCAAAGGCTGAGAAGTTGCCTCATTAGGACCAGCGCTAGCCTGTCCACCTGTAAAAAGAGGCATCAAAGTATCATACATGTCTTTGGAGCTAACAGATGTCTCCTTAGTACATGAAAGCAATGGCTGAATAGCATCTTCCACAAAGACAACATCACGGCTAACCAGAATGCGTTTAGTCTGTGGATGATACAGACGATAGCCTTTACTTTCAGAACTGTACCCAACAAAAATACATTTTACTGCCTTATCATCCAATTTTCTGCGATGTTGTTCAGGCACTAATGCATATGCCAAACAACCAAAAACATGCAGATGAGCAACAGATGGCTTGCGGTCATGCCAAGCCTCATATGGAGTGATAGACTGCAACGCTTTCGTGGGACACCTGTTCAGTACATATGCTGCACACATGACAGCCTCAAGCTAGAAACTATGTGGTAAAGCCTGACTTTTGACCATGCACCTCGCCATCTCCATGAGTGACCTGTTCTTTCGTTCAGCAACTCCATTTTGTTGAGGTGTATACGGCACTGTACACTGGTGTTTTATCCCACGTTCAGCCAGAAATGCATTAAAATCTGAAGACATATATTCCCCCCCTCGATCAGAACGGAGGGTGCCCATTTTACATGCTGACAGATTTTCAGCCAAAACCAAAAACTGTTTGAAGCACATGAACACTTCGGACTTTGCTTTGAGTGGATATACCCATGCATGCCTGGAAAAATCATCAATGAAAGTCACGAAGTAAAGGTAATTTCCAAAAGAGGGTGTTTGCATAGGACCACAGACATCACTATGTACAAGCTGCAATTTCTGCATAGCCCGAACTGAACCATCTTTTGGAAAGGAAGAACGCTGCATTTTGCCCAAAATACAGCCTTCACAAACATGTTTTCCAGGTGCCTCAAGTTTGGGCAAAGAGGACACCATTTCAGATTTCTGCAGGCGTAACAAACTAGCAAAATTCAGATGACCAAAGCGTGCATGCCAAAGCTTTGCATCTGACATAGCCTGAGAATCATGAACTGCACATGCCGAATCATTCACAGATTTTTCATAGTCTATGAGCTTATACAGCCCACGACATAAAATGCCAGAAGCAATAATCACATCGCCATTTGAGAGATCATGGACTGTACACCTGTCATCAACGAATTTCACAACCAAGCCAATCTTGGCTAATGCAGAAACTGATAACAGGTTCTTTTTGATCCCTGGCACTAATAAAGCATCTGACAAAGTGAAAGAACTACCATCAGCAGTAGTCAGAATGATCTTACCAACTCCCATAACAGGATAAGAGGAGTTATTGGCGCATGTGACAGTATTCCCTGTAGGGGCAGGCTCGAGTGAAGAGAAGAAACTGCGCTGCGAGGTAATATGTTTGGTTGCCCCACTGTCAAAGTACCAAACATCTGAGTCTACTGCAGACATGCACTGATCATGAGAAGATGGGTCAAAACTGCAGACAGTAGTAAACGCCCATTCTTCTTCCTGCACAAGATTTGCAGACTCTGTTTTTGGTGTAGAGGCCTCTGCAACAACCATTCCAGCCTCTTTCTTCTTTGCCTCTTTAGCAACCAGTTTTGGACAGTTCTTTATAATATGATCATTTCCTTTACAGTACTTGCAGAACAATTTCTGCTTTTCTGATTTCTTCTCATCTTTATCCTGGTTCTTCGATTGTGCAGCATTTGCAGATTTCTGCTTACTAGTAGAAGAGCTCCATTTTCCTTTGCCCTTCTGACTAGCCAGGAAAGCTTGATCTACAACACGCATAATGGACCTGTTCTGCCTGGACTGATCTTCCTGCAACAGAACAGAGACTAATTCCTCAAATGACAAGGCATTCGGATTGCCTTTCATCATCAATCAAAGAGTAGAGGCAAAACTCTGATATGAATCAGGAAGGCCATTCAGAACGGTCTGCACAAGTGAGCTATCTGGTATAACCTCATCAGCAGAAATCAATTGTTCCTTCAGGTCTTTGATCTTTGTAAGAAAAGTGTCCATCGAATCACCTTCATTCATGTGCTCACTCTCCAACTGTTTTCAGAGGTAAGCAACACGAGCCTCATTCCTAGCCTGGTACAAAGTGGTAAGTGTATCCCAAGCATCCTTTGCTGTTTTGCAAGAGCGAATGTGAGGAATAATGGCACGTTTGACAGACAAAGCTATCAATGCATGTGCCTGGGCATCTCTGCCATCCCAACGAATCTGCTCTGCAGTAGGTGCAACAGAAACAGCAGCACGAATAGGAATCTGCGGAATATCATCTTTGACACCATCTTCATCAGCTCCAACACCTGTATTTGCAGTACCTGTCGTTACAGGTGTAACAGGACGTCTTTCAACACCCTGCACAATGTTCGACAATCCTTTTGCAACCAGTACATGTCGCATCATATAAGCCCATAATGGGTAGTTGGTACCATCCAACTTATCCTCAACAGCCAACATACGGAATACATCACTGCTTTCAGCCATGGCCGGTGATTAAAATACCTTGATGCAGAAAATTGACTGTATCTCAAAAAGTTGAACAAAACTGCCCAGACAAGTTCTGCTAGACCTGTTGCAGACTTCGAGATGCTTAAACTGGCGAACAGAAACTTGTATATACCTTTGGCACAAAAGGACGAAATAGCCCGCACAAGCACTGCGATAGTGCGTTCGGAGGCCGAAACGAGCTCAGATCGCGATTTCGGCACCACACAGCAAAGCTGTTTTGATCTCGGAAACACCCTGAGTATGCTCACCAAATTTTGTGCGAATCTGAGACTACAAACGGAGGAGTGTCGACGGCGCCCTAGAAGAAGCAACGACCTGCTCTGATACCAATTGTTGGAGTTAGACGTCTGCGGAAGCACGCGAACAGCACAAGGAAGAAGAAGAAGCTTGGAGCACAACACACAAGACTGAATGTATTACTAGAGAATGTACAAAGATAAGTAGCCCATTAGGGCAATAGGCGTATATACAAGCCGGGGGAAAAAAACCTCCTAAAGAGGGAAAAAAGTGCCCCGGCGGTCCTAGAGTGTTCACACACATCACTACCTAAATATATCAACAAATCCCCCCTGGGAGTGATGCGGTGAACAAGGAGCTGGCACTCATGTATAAGGAAGTGCTGAGCTATGTGGAAATCACTCCACAAAAGGAAGCAAGCCCAAAGATTTGCGGAAAGCTTCAAACTTCTCCCTAGGCAGAGCCTTCGTGAAAAGGTCTGCAATGTTCTCCTGCGTGGGCACATATGCCAAGCTGATCTCCCCAGCAGAGAACCTCTCCCTGACATAGTGATAATGCACCTCAATGTGCTTAGTGCGAGCATGGAACACAGGGTTCCTCGCAACTGCCAATGCGCTCTGACTGTCATTGAAGATGGTGGTGGCAGAAGACTGGCCAACACCCAAATCAACCATAAGGCGTCTGAGCCACACACACTCAACAGTCGCTGTGAAAGCTGCCCTATACTCAGCCTCACAACTGGAAGTGGCCACAGTAGGCTGCTTCTTGCTCAACCAAGATATACATGAGCTACCAAGCATGAAGCAAAAACCACTGGTGGACACACGAGTGTCATAGCAACCAGC
Source organism: Ceratopteris richardii (assembly GCA_020310875.1). Lineage (NCBI taxonomy): Eukaryota > Viridiplantae > Streptophyta > Polypodiopsida > Polypodiales > Pteridaceae > Ceratopteris > Ceratopteris richardii. The sequence continues at coordinate 122,562,285 of CM035426.1, forward strand.
CCAATCTGAGTCAGAAAAAGCATGCAAATCTGGCGGTAGTGATCCCCCCTTGGGATAAAACAACCCAAGTAGCCGAGTACCACTCAAGTAGCGAAAGATGCGCTTAACCGCTTTCCAATGTGTGACTCCTGGGCAATGCATAAACCTGCTCATCTGTGAGACAGCAAACTGAATATCTGGCCGAGTAATGCATAAGTAAATCAAGCATCCAACAGCCTGCTGATAGAGAACAGCATCAAATGCATCTCCAGCATCATGAAGACTCAATCGTAAACCTGTCTCCATAGGAGTGGCAATAGGCTTACAGTCTTCAAGGCCAAAACGCTGCAATAATGTGTCAATATATTTCGTTTGACACAAAGCCATTCCACCATCAACTTGCATAAACTGAATGCCCAAATAGTGATGCAAATGCCCCAAATCAGACATCTCAAATGAGGCATGCAAATCAGCCTTGAAATCAGCAATATGCTTCTCAAGAGGACCAGTGAGCAGCATGTCGTCTACATAGACAACAATGATCAAAAGCACATCATTAGCACGCTTAACATATAAGGTGCTTTCAATTGGACTGTTCTCAAAACCATGTGCAATCAGATAGGCATGTATTTTCTCATACCAAGCACGTGGTGCTTGCTTTAAACCATATAACGCCTTCTTTAACCTGCACACCTGGTTTTCATGCCCTTTCTGCACAAAGCCACGGGGCTGAAAAACATACACTTCTTCATGCAAGTCACCATTCAGAAATGCTGTTTTAATGTCCAACTGATGTACATTCCAACCATGATGGGCTGCAAGTGCACAAATGCTCCGAACAGTAGTCATACGGCATGTAGGTGCAAAGGTCTCATCAAAATCAATGCCTCTTTCCTGCGCATAACCCTTTGCAACAAGCCTAGCCTTATACCTGTCAACTGTACCATCAGGTTTACGCTTCAGCTTGTATACCCACTTAGTGCCAATGGCCTTCTTGCCAGGAGGCAAGTCACATAAAGACCATGTACCATTCTTCATTATAGCATCATATTCAGATTGCATAGCAGCCATCCAATTTTCTGAATTTTGTGCTTCATCAAAAGAAACAAGCTCATTCTCATCACAGAGACTAGATGCAGCCATAGCATAGCAATCTGATGCAAAGGAGGTACTATGAGAGCCTGAACGAGTACGATATGACAAAGGTGCATCTAATTTGCTGTCACGCAAAATCTGCACCAGCCATTTTGGCATAGTTTTTGCCTGTTCAATATCATCTCTCTCATCAACAAGTGCATCATGTAAATCTGCATCAGAAATGGAATGATCTGCATCATCATATGAAGCCTGCAAAGGCTGAGAAGTTGCCTCATTAGGACCAGCGCTAGCCTGTCCACCTGTAAAAAGAGGCATCAAAGTATCATACATGTCTTTGGAGCTAACAGATGTCTCCTTAGTAAATGAAAGCAATGGCTGAATAGCATCTTCCACAAAGACAACATCACGGCTAACCAGAATGCGTTTAGTCTGTGGATGATACAGACGATAGCCTTTACTTTCAGAACTGTACCCAACAAAAATACATTTTACTGCCTTATCATCCAATTTTCTGCGATGTTGTTCAGGCACTAATGCATATGCCAAACAACCAAAAACACGCAGATGAGCAACAGATGGCTTGCGGTCATGCCAAGCCTCATATGGAGTGATAGACTGCAACGCTTTCGTGGGACACCTGTTCAGTACATATGCTGCACACATGACAGCCTCAAGCTAGAAACTATGTGGTAAAGCCTGACTTTTGAGCATGCACCTCGCCATCTCCATGAGTGACCTGTTCTTTCGTTCAGCAACTCCATTTTGTTGAGGTGTATACGGCACTGTACACTGGTGTTTTATCCCACGTTCAGCCAGAAATGCATTAAAATCTGAAGACATATATTCCCCCCCTCGATCAGAACGGAGGGTGCCCATTTTACATGCTGACAGATTTTCAGCCAAAACCAAAAACTGTTTGAAGCACATGAACACTTCGGACTTTGCTTTGAGTGGATATACCCATGCATGCCTAGAAAAGTCATCAATGAAAGTCACGAAGTAAAGGTAATTTCCAAAAGAGGGTGTTTGCATAGGACCACAGACATCACTATGTACAAGCTGCAATTTCTGCATAGCCCGAACTGAACCATCTTTTGGAAAGGAAGAACGCTGCATTTTGCCCAAAATACAGCCTTCACAAACATGTTTTCCAGGTGCCTCAAGTTTGGGCAAAGAGGACACCATTTCAGATTTCTGCAGGCGTAACAAACTAGCAAAATTCAGATGACCAAAGCGTGCATGCCAAAGCTTTGCATCTGACATAGCCTGAGAATCATGAACTGCACATGCCGAATCATTCACAGATTTTTCATAGTCTATGAGCTTATACAGCCCACGACATAAAATGCCAGAAGCAATAATCACATCGCCATTTGAGAGATCATGGACTGTACACCTGTCATCAACGAATTTCACAACCAAGCCAATCTTGGCTAATGCAGAAACTGATAACAGGTTCTTTTTGATCCCTGGCACTAATAAAGCATCTGACAAAGTGAAAGAACTACCATCAGCAGTAGTCAGAATGATCTTACCAACTCCCATAACAGGATAAGAGGAGTTATTGGCGCATGTGACAGTATTCCCTGTAGGGGCAGGCTCGAGTGAAGAGAAGAAACTGCGCTGCGAGGTAATATGTTTGGTTGCCCCACTGTCAAAGTACCAAACATCTGAGTCTACTGCAGACATGCACTGATCATGAGAAGATGGGTCAAAACTGCAGACAGTAGTAAACGCCCATTCTTCTTCCTGCACAAGATTTGCAGACTCTGTTTTTGGTGTAGAGGCCTCTGCAACAACCATTCCAGCCTCTTTCTTCTTTGCCTCTTTAGCAGCCAGTTTTGGACAGTTCTTTATAATATGATCATTTCCTTTACAGTACTTGCAGAACAATTTCTGCTTTTCTGATTTCTTCTCATCTTTATCCTGGTTCTTCGATTGTGCAGCATTTGCAGATTTCTGCTTACTAGTAGAAGAGCTCCATTTTCCTTTGCCCTTCTGACTAGCCAGGAAAGCTTGATCTACAACACGCATAATGGACCTGTTCTGCCTGGACTGATCTTCCTGCAACAGAATAGAGACTAATTCCTCAAATGACAAGGCATTCGGATTGCCTTTCATCATCAATCGAAGAGTAGAGGCAAAACTCTGATATGAATCAGGAAGGCCATTCAGAACGGTCTGCACAAGTGAGCTATCTGGTATAACCTCATCAGCAGAAATCAATTGTTCCTTCAGGTCTTTGATCTTTGTAAGAAAAGTGTCCATCGAATCACCTTCATTCATATGCTCACTCTCCAACTGTTTTCAGAGGTAAGCAACACGAGCCTCATTCCTAGCCTGGTACAAAGTGGTAAGTGTATCCCAAGCATCCTTTGCTGTTCTCCAAGAGCGAATGTGAGAAATAATGGCACGTTTGACAGACAAAGCTATAAATGCATGTGCGTGGGCATCTCTGCCATCCCAACGAATCTGCTCTGCAGTAGGTGCAACAGAAACAGCAGCACGAATAGGAATCTGCGGAATATCATCTTCGACACCATCTTCATCAGCTCCAACACCTGTATTTGCAGTACCTGTCGTTACAGGTGTAACAGGACGTCTTTCAACACCCTGCACAATGTTCGGCAATCCTTTTGCAACCAGTACATGTCGCATCATATAAGCCCATAATGGGTAGTTGGTACCATCCAACTTATCCTCAACAGCCAACATACGAAATACATCACTGCTTTCAGCCATGGCCGGTGATTAAAATACCTTGATGCAGAAAATTGACTGTATCTCAAAAAGTTGAACAAAACTGCCCAGACAAGTTCTGCTAGACCTGTAGCAGACTTTGAGATGCTTAAACTGGCGAACAGAAACTTGTATATACCTTTGGCACAAAAGGACGAAATAGCCCGCACAAGCACTGCGATAGTGCGTTCGGAGGCCGAAACGAGCTCAGATCGCGATTTCGGCACCACACAGCAAAGCTGTTTTGATCTCGGAAACACCCTGAGTATGCTCACCAAATTTTGTGCGAATCTGAGACTACAAACGGAGGAGTGTCGACGGCGCCCTAGAAGAAGCAACGACCTGCTCTGATACCAATTGTTGGAGTTAGACGTCTGCGGAAGCACGCGAACAGCACAAGGAAGAAGAACAAGCTTGGAGCACAACACACAAGACTGAATGTATTACTAGAGAATGTACAAAGATAAGTAGCCCATTAGGGCAATAGGCGTATATACAAGCCGGGGGAAAAAAACCTCCTAAAGAGGGAAAAAAGTGCCCCGGCGGTCCTAGAGTGTTCACACACATCACTACCTAAATATATCAACAAATCCCCCCTGGGAGTGATGCGGTGAACAAGGAGCTGGCACTCATGTATAAGGAAGTGCTGAGCTATGTGGAAATCACTCCACAAAAGGAAGCAAGCCCAAAGATTTGCGGAAAGCTTCAAACTTCTCCCTAGGCAGAGCCTTCGTGAAAAGGTCTGCAATGTTCTCCTGCGTGGGCACATATGCCAAGCTGATCTCCCCAGCAGAGAACCTCTCCCTGACATAGTGATAATGCACCTCAATGTTCTTAGTGCGAGCATGGAACACAGGGTTCCTCGCAACTGCCAATGCGCTCTGACTGTCATTGAAGATGGTGGTGGCAGAAGACTGGCCAACACCCAAATCAACCATAAGGCGTCTGAGCCACACACACTCAACAGTCGCTGTGAAAGCTGCCCTATACTCAGCCTCACAACTGGAAGTGGCCACAGTAGGCTGCTTCTTGCTCAACCAAGATATACATGAGCTACCAAGCATGAAGCAAAAACCACTGGTGGACACACGAGTGTCATAGCAACCAGCCCAATCTGAGTCAGAAAAAGCATGCAAATCTGGCGGTAGTGATCCCCCCTTGGGATAAAACAACCCAAGTAGCCGAGTACCACTCAAGTAGCGAAAGATGCGCTTAACCGCTTTCCAATGTGTGACTCCTGGGCAATGCATAAACCTGCTCATCTGTGAGACAGCAAACTGAATATCTGGCCGAGTAATGCATAAGTAAATCAAGCATCCAACAGCCTGCTGATAGAGAACAGCATCAAATGCATCTCCAGCATCATGAAGACTCAATCGTAAACCTGTCTCCATAGGAGTGGCAATAGGCTTACAGTCTTCAAGGCCAAAACGCTGCAATAATGTGTCAATATATTTCGTTTGACACAAAGCCATTCCACCATCAACTTGCATAAACTGAATGCCCAAATAGTGATGCAAATGCCCCAAATCAGACATCTCAAATGAGGCATGCAAATCAGCCTTGAAATCAGCAATATGCTTCTCAAGAGGACCAGTGAGCAGCATGTCGTCTACATAGACAACAATGATCAAAAGCACATCATTAGCACGCTTAACATATAAGGTGCTTTCAATTGGACTGTTCTCAAAACCATGTGCAATCAGATAGGCATGTATTTTCTCATACCAAGCACGTGGTGCTTGCTTTAAACCATATAACGCCTTCTTTAACCTGCACACCTGGTTTTCATGCCCTTTCTGCACAAAGCCACGGGGCTGAAAAACATACACTTCTTCATGCAAGTCACCATTCAGAAATGCTGTTTTAATGTCCAACTGATGTACATTCCAACCATGATGGGCTGCAAGTGCACAAATGCTCCGAACAGTAGTCATACGGCATGTAGGTGCAAAGGTCTCATCAAAATCAATGCCTCTTTCCTGCGCATAACCCTTTGCAACAAGCCTAGCCTTATACCTGTCAACTGTACCATCAGGTTTACGCTTCAGCTTGTATACCCACTTAGTGCCAATGGCCTTCTTGCCAGGAGGCAAGTCACATAAAGACCATGTACCATTCTTCATTATAGCATCATATTCAGATTGCATAGCAGCCATCCAATTTTCTGAATTTTGTGCTTCATCAAAAGAAACAAGCTCATTCTCATCACAGAGACTAGATGCAGCCATAGCATAGCAATCTGATGCAAAGGAGGTACTATGAGAGGCTGAACGAGTACGATATGACAAAGGTGCATCTAATTTGCTGTCACGCAAAATCTGCACCAGCCATTTTGGCATAGTTTTTGCCTGTTCAATATCATCTCTCTCATCAACAAGTGCATCATGTAAATCTGCATCAGAAATGGAATGATCTGCATCATCATATGAAGCCTGCAAAGGCTGAGAAGTTGCCTCATTAGGACCAGCGCTAGCCTGTCCACCTGTAAAAAGAGGCATCAAAGTATCATACATGTCTTTGGAGCTAACAGATGTCTCCTTAGTACATGAAAGCAATGGCTGAATAGCATCTTCCACAAAGACAACATCACGGCTAACCAGAATGCGTTTAGTCTGTGGATGATACAGACGATAGCCTTTACTTTCAGAACTGTACCCAACAAAAATACATTTTACTGCCTTATCATCCAATTTTCTGCGATGTTGTTCAGGCACTAATGCATATGCCAAACAACCAAAAACATGCAGATGAGCAACAGATGGCTTGCGGTCATGCCAAGCCTCATATGGAGTGATAGACTGCAATGCTTTCGTGGGACACCTGTTCAGTACATATGCTGCACACATGATAGCCTCAAGCTAGAAACTATGTGGTAAAGCCTGACTTTTGACCATGCACCTCGCCATCTCCATGAGTGACCTGTTCTTTCGTTCAGCAACTCCATTTTGTTGAGGTGTATACGGCACTGTACACTGGTGTTTTATCCCACGTTCAGCCAGAAATGCATTAAAAACTGAAGACATATATTCCCCCCCTCGATCAGAACGGAGGGTGCCCATTTTACATGCTGACAGATTTTCAGCCAAAACCAAAAACTGTTTGAAGCACATGAACACTTCGGACTTTGCTTTGAGTGGATATACCCATGCATGCCTGGAAAAATCATCAATGAAAGTCACGAAGTAAAGGTAATTTCCAAAAGAGGGTGTTTGCATAGGACCACAGACATCACTATGTACAAGCTGCAATTTCTGCATAGCCCGAACTGAACCATCTTTTGGAAAGGAAGAACGCTGCATTTTGCCCAAAATACAGCCTTCACAAACATGTTTTCCAAGTGCCTCAAGTTTGGGCAAAGAGGACACCATTTCAGATTTCTGCAGGCGTAACAAACTAGCAAAATTCAGATGACCAAAGCGTGCATGCCAAAGCTTTGCATCTGACATAGCCTGAGAATCATGAACTGCACATGCCGAATCATTCACAGATTTTTCATAGTCTATGAGCTTATACAGCCCACGACATAAAATGCCAGAAGCAATAATCACATCGCCATTTGAGAGATCATGGACTGTAACACCTGTCATCAACGAATTTCACAACCAAGCCAATCTTGGCTAATGCAGAAACTGATAACAGGTTCTTTTTGATCCCTGGCACTAATAAAGCATCTGACAAAGTGAAAGAACTACCATCAGCAGTAGTCAGAATGATCTTACCAACTCCCATAACAGGATAAGAGGAGTTATTGGCGCATGTGACAGTATTCCCTGTAGGGGCAGGCTCGAGTGAAGAGAAGAAACTGCGCTGCGAGGTAATATGTTTGGTTGCCCCACTGTCAAAGTACTGGCAAACATCTGAGTCTACTGCAGACATGCACTGATCATGAGAAGATGGGTCAAAACTGCAGACAGTAGTAAACGCCCATTCTTCTTCCTGCACAAGATTTGCAGACTCTGTTTTTGGTGTAGAGGCCTCTGCAACAACCATTCCAGCCTCTTTCTTCTTTGCCTCTTTAGCAGCCAGTTTTGGACAGTTCTTTATAATATGATCATTTCCTTTACAGTACTTGCAGAACAATTTCTGCTTTTCTGATTTCTTCTCATCTTTATCCTGGTTCTTCGATTGTGCAGCATTTGCAGATTTCTGCTTACTAGTAGAAGAGCTCCATTTTCCTTTGCCCTTCTGACTAGCCAGGAAAGCTTGATCTGCAACACGCATAATGGACCTGTTCTGCCTGGACTGATCTTCCTGCAATAGAACAGAGACTACTAATTCCTCAAATGACAAGGCATTCGGATTGCCTTTCATCATCAATCGAAGAGTAGAGGCAAAACTCTGATATGAATCAGGAAGGCCATTCAGAACAGTCTGCACAAGTGAGCTATCTGGTATAACCTCATCAGCAGAAATCAATTGTTCCTTCAGGTCTTTGATCTTTGTAAGAAAAGTGTCCATCGAATCACCTTCATTCATGTGCTCACTCTCCAACTGTTTTCGGAGGTAAGCAACACGAGCCTCATTCCTAGCCTGGTACAAAGTGGTAAGTGTATCCCAAGCATCCTTTGCTGTTCTGCAAGAGCGAATGTGAGGAATAATGGCACGTTTGACAGACAAAGCTATCAATGCATGTGCCTGGGCATCTCTGCCATCCCAACGAATCTGCTCTGCAGTAGGTGCAACAGAAACAGCAGCACGAATAGGAATCTGCGGAATATCATCTTCGACACCATCTTCATCAGCTCCAACACCTGTATTTGCAGTACTTGTCATTACAGGTGTAACAGGACGTCTTTCAACACCCTGCACAATGTTCGACAATCCTTTTGCAACCAGTACATGTCGCATCATATAAGCCCATAATGGGTAGTTGGTACCATCCAACTTATCCTCAACAGCCAACATACGGAATACATCACTGCTTTCAGCCATGGCCGGTGATTAAAATACCTTGATGCAGAAAATTGACTGTATCTCAAAAAGTTGAACAGAATTGCCCAGACAAGTTCTGCTAGACCTGTAGCAGACTTCGAGATGCTTAAACTGGCGAACAGAAACTTGTATATACCTTTGGCACAAAAGGACGAAATAGCCCGCACAAGCACTGCGATAGTGCGTTCGGAGGCCGAAACGAGCTCAGATCGCGATTTCGGCACCACACAGCAAAGCTGTTTTGATCTCGGAAACACCCTGAGTATGCTCACCAAATTTTGTGCGAATCTGAGACTGCAAACGGAGGAGTGTCGACGGCGCCCTAGAAGAAGCAACGACCTGCTCTGATACCAATTGTTGGAGTTAGACGTCTGCGAAAGCACGCGAACAGCACAAGGAAGAAGAAGAAGCTTGGAGCACAACACACAAGACTGAATGTATTACTAGAGAATGTACAAAGATAAGTAGCCCATTAGGGCAATAGGCGTATATACAAGCCGGGGGAAAAAAACCTCCTAAAGAGGGAAAAAAGTGCCCCGACGGTCCTAGAGTGTTCACACATATCACTACCTAAATATATCAACACTCCTAAGGCTCTAATATCATCCCAATGTGTCCCAAAACTAAGCCCAATTGTACCTCAATTCACTCATTTAATTCACTTCAAATTTTATGCGTTAAGCCCATGTATCGCGATAGGTCGGGTCGAGGTGTCGCGATACTTGGGAGTGTCGCGATAGGTCGAGGTGTCGCGATACTTGGGAGTGTCGCGATAGGTGGGGTCGGTGTGTCGCGATAGGTGGGAGTGTCGCGATACTTGGGAGTGTCGCGATACTTCGGAGTGTCGCGATACTTGGGAGTGTCGCGATACTTGGGAGTGTCGCGATACTTAGGAGTGTCGCGATACTTGGGAGTGTCGCGATACTTGGGAGTGTCGCGATACTTGGGAGTGTCGCGATACTTGGGAGTGTCACGATACTTGGGAGTGTCGCGATACTTGGGAGTGTCGCGATACTTGGGAGTGTCACGATACTCCGAGTTGTCGCGATAGGTGGGGTCGGTGTGTCACGATAGTCCGAGGTGTTGCGATAAGTCGTGAGTGTCACGATACCTCGAGGTGTCGCGATAGGTCGAGCTATGGTGAATTTTGTGGTTCTGTCTTGTGATCCTAGGTGCTCTCGGCCTACGCAGTGTCGTGGTGCACTCAGAAACGTGATTAGTCGAAGTTTTCGAAGTGTCGCGATAGCTCGAGCTCGACGCCTCGGGGCCTGTGCAGAAAGATTCTGTACTTGCTGAGCTTGCTGGAGATGGTGATGGAGTTGGTACCTGCAAGAAACATGCAAAAAACACACAACACAAATGCACGCGATCGCTCTCTCTCAACCTCGCACACAACAAATGAGGAGAATGACAAGGAAGAGGGAATATAGTGGAGAAGGAGGTGGAGGTGCAGATGGAGGTGGAGAAGAAAACCTGAAATTTACCTACTACTTACCATTCCAACGCGTCCTCGCTACGTCTTACCATCACACGCTCGTCCTCAAAGCTCGAATCCCCGGCAACGGCGCCAAAATTTGGTGTAGCTCAGTGATGAGTAGCACCTCCTTTAATGTCAATCCGGGAAGACATGAGGATGGTATGAAGACCTCGAGCAAGTGAAGGCACAAATGTGTGAGTGCGAAGCACACTAACATGCACACACATACACACACACGCGCACACACAGCAAGACCAAGAGAGTAAGACAATGGAATCACTTCTATTGCAACCAAATCCTCATACAAGCTCAAAACTACAAGAAGCTCCCCCAAAAATGAGCTCTCTAGCTCTATTTATAGTTTTTGACTAGCTTTGGCCCTGTCCAGACCTAGTGTCCGGCCTAGTTAAAAATTAGGTTCTAGGGATTATTTGAGGACTCAAACGAGATCTAAAAATTATGAAAATTGGCAGGCAACTACTTCTAAGGCTCCCCAAGCTCAAGGACTCCTCGGCTTGCACAAAATGGAGCTACAAAAAGATGAAACGGTATTTACAATGGTTGTTAGTGATGAAAATCACTTTTAAAATGATGTAATGATTTGGAAAAAATGATGGGTTGCCTCAGTGCTAGATCTGCATGTATGCTCGTAATTGCTTCATCTGCCAACAGAGACCAAAACGAGCTCAAATCACGACTTTGATGTTGCAAAGCAAAGCACTTTTGACCTTCTAATCACCTTGAGTATGCTCACCAATTTTTGTGCAATTTTGAGACTGTGATCGGAGAGATGTCGATGACTCTCTAGATGAAGCAGTGACTTGCTCTAATACCAATTGTTGGATTTTGAGGTCTATGGAAGCACATGAACAACACAACAAAGAAGAAGAAGCTTGGAGCACAATACACAATATTGAATGTAGTACCACTAGAATGTACAAACATAAGTAGCCCACTAGGGTAATAGGCATATATACAAGCCAGGGGAAAAAACCTCCTAAAGAGGGAAAAAAGTGCCTCGGCGATCCTAGTGTGTTCACACAAATCACTACCTAAATGTATCAACAAGTTCCTGGATTGCCCACCAACTCTATAGGCAATTTATATCTTGTGACCACATTCTCAAATAAGAATTTTATTGTTGTCTATGCATCCTTCTTCCCGGTGCCTTTCACTTTTACCCATTCGGTGAGATAATATGGGGCCACAATGATACATTCTACATGAGAGATTCTAGCTAGGGGGGGGGTTGATAGGACCTACAAAATCTATATCCCACTTGGAGAATGTGCATCCCCTCATCATGGGTCTCAACGACATCTCATCTTTATGGATAGGATATTGAGCTCTCTGGCATGCACCAAATCTCTTCACATATGTATGTGCATCACATATGAAGGGTATTCCACCAAAGACATGAAAATAGTATAGCTTTGATCATGTGATTAGGTCCAAAGTGTACTCCGGCAACACCCTTATGTGCAATTTATATATCTTCAACTACTCACTTTTTGTGCATGCATAATCTCAAATATTCATCTCTTCCACACTTGTATAGATTATCACCAATGAATTCATAGCCTTGAGCTTCTTGCTCTAGATTTCTTTGTCGTGCAAAGGTCATCTCTTGCGAAGATATTTTTGTTCTTAGAAAGTCAACTAAAGGACTGCTCCAATCAAGTATTAGAGACACTTGGTATAGATTTGTGTGTTCGATTGGGGCTCTACTAATACATGAATAACAATCCTTGAGCAACCTATAGACATTTGCTTCCATGGTTGGCAAATATACACCGAATCTCTTCAATGTGTATAGGGCTTTATGTTTTGAATGGTGTTCCCCTAATGCACCAACATGTGCTAATTGCAACCATTTGTCATGCTCTTCCTCTTCCATACAACAAGCTAAGATTCCTTGGTCAATTTTCTTACAATACTCCTTGCAATTATGTGATCTTTCTAGGATTTAACTATTTCTTCATCTTTTGTTCTTATCACAAGGTTTTTGGGACCAAATGTGAGAATGGGTACTAAGTTATTTGAACAATTTGGAACTAATTCAAGGTTGAACAAGTATGAATCAAGGAGTTCATCTGACACACCTTGTGGGGATCCTCTTGAAGTAAGTCATGAAAGGTGATCTACCTGAAGGTGTGTCTTACCTTCCCTAACAACTACTTCAAAGTCATACTCCATTAGTAAGAGATACCATGTTACTAACCTACCTATATTGCAAGGTTTATTCATCAAGTATAGTAAGGCTTGATGATCTGTAAAATAATTAAACTTATCTGCAAGAAAATATTTTCTAAACATTTTGACTGTATAGACCATACCTAATCCTTCTCGTTCAATGGTTGTCTAATTCCTCTCTACAACATTCAACTACCTACTTGCATAAGGTATGGGAAGTTCGATGCTTCCTTCACCTATCACTTGTGTTTGCATGCATCCAATAGCAAATTGGAGGCATCTACATGAACATGGAATGCCTTATACCAATCTAGCATTGTCAATATGGGGGCTAAGCACAAATGTCATTTCAGCTCTATGAATGATTTCTCACATTCTTCATTCCACTTGAATTTAGTCAAAAGGTTATACAAAGGCCTTGCAATAATCATGTATATGTGGATAAAACATCAATAGTATCCATAATAACTTATCAAAGCTTGTACTTAACTGCATAGGTCTCGATAGCTCTATTATCACCGTCACCTTGTCTTCATCCATTGGTATTCCATTCCTTCACACAATGTGGCTTAAGATCTTGCCTTGTTCGACCATGAAAACACACTTTTCTAGGTTCAACCATACTTGATACTCTCTACAATTGCCAAAAATTTACCTGAATTCATGTGAGTCTATCTTATGTGGGAATGTGTGCACAAGTCATCCACATAAACTTCTTGATCTTTCTCAAGAAGTCCTTAAACACATGACACATGAGTCTTTTGAATGTAGCAAGTGCATTTGTGAGCCCAGATGGCATCACATGAAATGCAAAGATTCCCCATTTAGTGGAAAACTTTGTCTTATGATGATCCTCTAAGGCAATGGAAACTTGATTATAGCCTGAAAATCCATCAAGAAATCTTTGAACTTCCTAGCCTGCTACACCTTCTAACAGGTGTTCAATGATAGGAAGCGGATAACTATCTTGTATAGTGGCAACATTCACTTTCTTCAAGTTAATACATATGCACAATTTTCCACTCTTCTTAGGCACAACAACAATGGGGGACACCCATTCTCTATTCTCAATCTCATAGATAAATCTAGCTTCTATCAACCTATCTATCTCTTCTTTTATCTTTGTTGCATAATTTTCTTTATACATGTAAGGTTTCTATTTTGTTGGCTTGACTTCTAGAGTCATCGTGATCCTATGGGAACATATTTCTAGATCCACTCCTTTCAAGTCCTTTTAATTCTAAGAGATTACATCCCTATAACCTCTTAGTAGGTTTATCGATTCTCACTCTTCTTCCTCACTCAGGTTGTGTCCTATATCATTCTCATTTCTTCTCCATCTTCTATCATTACTATTAGTTTCTTGGTTTATTATTTATTCTCTTAAGCTTCTCCCATGAGAGCATCTCTCTTTGGCACCGTCACCATTATTTTTTTACCTTCTATCTCATACTTCTTGAAATTCTCAGGCACTTCAAATAGGGATTCTTCTCCTTCTTCCTATGTGGTTTTTTTTGTACGTTTTTCTTACTTTCCATGTCTACTTGTGTAGCTAACATCATGTCATTCTTGCACTCATGTTCCTAAGTCTTAGATTCTACCAAGTATAGGTACTCTTCTTCTATGGCACAAAAATGATCCATGATGATGGATTCTATATCCTCATCACTTGCTTCTTCTAGTACATCTATATTAGACTCACATTCCTCAATGACAGGTTCACACATGAACATTGAAATGTCATAGTTGTCTATATCACAATGGGGGTTCCATTGTTCTTCGTTCATAGCTATGTCCATCATTTCTAAAATCTTTGCCCAATAATGGGATTCAAACTCTTTGTCTGGAAAGATCATAGGTGCATAGGCTAGGTCTTGAAGTGATTTATGGTTTCTTAAGGCTCCTATGTTTCTGGCTTCTAGTCTCTTTTCTTCTTCCACTACAAGCTTACAAATCCATAAATGTATATCCTCATGCATCCATAAATGATATGATCCTATGGAGTGCATCGATTCAACATCTGCTGGTGTTAGATGGATAGTGTTCCACTACATGTGTGGTACATCTCGAGGTGTGTAGTCTTTGAGGTTGACCTTGGTAGTTACCCCCAAATGCTATAAGTACAAGGAATTGGTTCCCCAATCTTGCACTATTTTAACATTAGCCACACTTTGACTCACAAAGAATAGAGGAGCAAAGGTTGGGCTTCTACTTACATGGTGGTTGATATCATGAAGGAAGTATTAAGTCGGTAATTGAAGATGAAGCACTTGAAGATCGGGCATTGAAGGAGTCTGTGCAAGCCAATTACGCCAACTTAAAAAAGAATGATGCATGGGAGGTGACTAACACCAAGTGGGTCGAACAGGTGAAGAACATGATAGAAGGAAACTTGGAATTCTATCAAGATACATTGGTAGCACAAGGACTTTCACTGGTTTTCATCACTCTTTTGCTCTAATAAGCACGATTTGCATCATATTAACTGATAGATCCTCTCTCCTGATGATTATAGGTGACCTTTTTGCTCAAAGAACCACCTGAAAATTTGCATGATTACCAAGGAAAGCCTACAAACTACACGTGTGAGAGATCACTGTTACTACTCCCAGCCATGCAACTAAAATAGTTCCTCTCTCTCTCTCTCCATGCAACCCATGCATGAGTGCCACATGGCCTCATGCAACTCACCATAATAAGAGGGGATTCCCATCCCTATCATACATAACACCTTCATACATAACATTTTATTTCCCTTAAGTTTAGGTTTGTCCTTAAACATGATCATGGAAGGCATAGGTGAGAAAGAGAAAGATAGTATAGTTTCTCCCACTGAACCCCATGTATCTAGTGTGCATGGTCATCTCTCTGAAGTGTTTTTCTATATACTTCCCCTTAGGAAGATGCTTATGAAGTCTTCATAAAGGTGGGAAACCATCTTTGAGGGGTACTAGCCCGCTTCCATGTAGCACTATCTTTAGATCTATCTTTCCACTTTATTAGGCACTGTTTTTCTAAATACTTCTCATCTATGTTTCTCAAGTATGTGGTGTGCTCTTAGGCTCATATGGAATAGAATTAAAAAAAATAGCCTCTATTATCTCACTATATGGAATGAGTTTTTCAAATTCACCTAGTCTTTTATTTAGCCTACTAACATGAAACATTAGATGGATCTCACTACTTTCTAGAAGTTGTAGTTGATAAGCCATCTCACCTATCCCCTTAAGTATTGGGAATGGTCCACAATACCTAGGAGATAATTTTGGACAAGGACCCATCTTCATGCTTTCAGACCTAGAGGGAACTCTAAGATAGAATTTCTCTCCTACCTCATCTCTTCTTTGAGGGTTAGCATAGGCTCTAGCTCTATCTTGAGCATTCCTAATTCTGTCCTTAGAAAGCATAAGCATATCATTCATCTCTTCCAAGAAATCCTTTGTAGCTTGAACTTTCTAATGCTGCAAGCCTACTCAATAAGGAGCTCTTGGCTGAAACCCATACATAAACATAAACAAACTATGCCCACTAAAAGAGTACTTGGCACTATTATTGATATATTTCAGTAGTGATGTGTGTGAACACACTTAGGACCGACAAGTTACTTTTTTCCCTCTTTAGGAGTACATTCAAATGGTAATTCATTTAGTGTTTTATTATGCTCCAAGCTTCTACTTCTTCCTAGTGTTGTATGTGTGCTTCTGCAGACCTCAAACTCCAACATTTGGTATCAAAATAGGTCACCACTTCATCTAGGGCATTGTTAACACTCCTCTGATCAGAATCTCAAAATCGCAGGAAAATTGGTGAGCATATTCCATGTGATTAGGAGTTCAAAACATCTTTGATCTAGGTGTCAAAATTTTAACATGAGCTCATTTTGGTCTCTAAATGCAGTACTGTAGCACCTATGCAGGCAATTTGTCCTTTTTTGCCAAAAATATATACAAGTTTTGGTTTTCCATTACAAGTGCCTCAAAGTCTAGTGCAGGTTTATCATAGCTTGACACAAAGATTATGTCCAAATTTTCAAGATACAATCATTTTTCTACACCAGGGTATTTAATCAGTGGCCATGGCTAAAAGCAATGATGTACTCCGTATGTTGGTTGTTGAGGATAGGTTGGATAGTAATAATCACCCATTGTGGGTATATATGATGTGCCATGTATTGGTAGCAAAAGTACTATGGAATATTGTGCAAGGTGTTGAAAAACATCCTACTACACCTGCAAATACAGTTATTCAAGGTGATGGAGATGGCATTGAAGATGATGATCTTGAAATTCTTGTTCGTGCTGCATTTCCTATTGCACCTATTGCACGAAAACTTCATTAGGATGGTAGATGCTCGGGCACATCCATTGATAGTTTTTTCTATCAAACATACCCTTATCCCTCATATTTTCTCTAGCAAAATAGCAAATGATGTTTGGTAACACTTACAGCTTTATACTAGGAAAGAAATGAGGCTCTTGTTGCTAAACTTCAAAAATAGTTGGAGAGTGAGCACTGAATGAAGGAGATTCTATGGACAATTTTTTGATAAAGATAAA
The DNA here is from genome assembly GCA_020310875.1 of Ceratopteris richardii. Classification (NCBI taxonomy): domain Eukaryota; kingdom Viridiplantae; phylum Streptophyta; class Polypodiopsida; order Polypodiales; family Pteridaceae; genus Ceratopteris; species Ceratopteris richardii. The sequence goes on from CM035426.1 coordinate 122,579,262, forward strand.
ACATTTGAAGGATCAATTGATTTCTATCGATTAAATCTTGCCACATGGTTCACTTGTGCACACTGTTCTTAACAATATTTCGTATTCATATCATTGTTTGCATTGTTAGAGGCATTGTGTCCATTGGTAGAATATGGTAGAAGAGAGAAGAAATGAGTCTCACTTATCTCATATTTTTGTGGGATGAGAAAAAAGACTTAGAAGAGAGTCTGCGAATGAGACTGCAAATGAGACTCAAGCAAGTAAGGATGCTCGGCGGTCAGGTGGTATGGACATATCATCTTTGTGTCGTCCGTGAAGGCTATACGGTAGCGCCGAAAACTATAGTTCATGATATTTTGTATTGTGTTGTGCTCTAAGCTTCTTCTTCTTCTTCCTTATGTTGTTATTGTGCTTCTGTAGGCCTTGGACTCCAAATATTGGTATTAGAGCAGGTCAGTGCTTCATCTAGGGCATCATCAACACCCCTCTAGCCACTATCTCAAAAATTGCACAAAAATTGGTGAGCATACTTAAGGTGATTATGAGTTGAAAATAGCTTTGTTGTGTGGCATCAAAAATATGATTTGAGCTCATTTTTGCCTCCAAACGCACTATCACAATGATTGTGTAGCTAATTTTGTCCTTTTGTGCTAAACATATATGCAGTTTTTGGTTTGTCAATACAAGTGCCTCAAAGTCTACTACTAATTTAGCAAAAGCTTGACATGATGTTTTTGTTTAAATCTTTGAAATACACTTAGTTTTCTACATCAAGGTATTTAGCCACTAGCCATAGCTGAAAGAAATGATGTATTATGTATGTTGTCCATTGAGGATAATTTGGATGGTACTAATTACCCATTGTAGGCATATATGATGCATCATGTATTGGTAGCAAAACGATTGTGGAAAATTGTGCAAGGTGTTCAAAAACGTCCTACTACACTTGTAAATACCATTATTGAAGGTGATTTAGATGGCATTGAAGATGATGATCTTGAGTCTCCTAGTTGTGTTGCAATTCCTGTTGCACCTTCTGGAGTTAGACGTCTGTCAAAGCACGTGAACAACATAAGGAAGAAGAAGAAGCTTAGAGCACAACACACAATAATGAATGTATTACTAGAGAATGTACAAAGATAAGTAGTCCATTAGGGCAATAGGTGTATATACAAGCCGAGGGAAAAAACCTCCTAAAGAGGGAAAAAAGTGCCCCAATGGTCCTAGTTTGTTCACACACATCACTACCTAAATATATCAACAAATCCCCCCTGGGAGTGATGCGGTGAACAATGAGCTGGCACTCATGTATAAGGAACTGCCAAGCTATGTGGAATCAATCCACAAAAGGAATTAAGCCCAAAGCTTTGTGGAAAGCTTCAAACTTCTCCCTAGGCAGAGCTTTCGTGAAAAGGTCTACAATGTTCTCTTGCATGGGCACATATGCCAAGCTAATCTCCCCAGTAGAGAACCTCTCCCTAACATAGCGATAATGCACCTCAATGTGCTTAGTGCGAGCATGGAACAAAGGGTTCCTCGCAATTGCCAATGCACTCTAACTATTGGTGAAGATGGTGGTGGTAGAAGATTGACCAACACCCAAATCAACCATAAGGCGTTTGAGCCACACACACTCAACAGTCGCTCTGAAAGCTTCCCTATACTCAGCCTCACAACTGGAAGTGGCCATAGTAGACTTTTTCTTCCTTAGCCAAGATATGCATGAGCTACTAAGCATGAAGCAAAAACCTCTAATGGACACATGAGTGTCATAGCAACTAGCCCAATCAGAGTCAGAAAAAACATGCAAATTTGGTGGTAGTGATCCCCCTTGGGATAAAACAAACCAAGTAGCCGGGTACCACTCAAGTAGAAAAAGATGCGCTTAACCACCTACCAATGCTTGACTCCTGGGCAATACATAAACCTGCTCAACTCCGAGATAGCAAACCGAATATCTGGCCGAGTAATGCATAAGTAAATCAAGCATCCAATAGCATGCTGATAGAGAACATCATCAAATGCATCTCCAGCATCATGAAGACTCGTAAACCTATTTCCATAGGAGTGGCAATAGGTTTACATTCTCAAGGCCAAAATGCTGCAATAATGTGTCAATATATTTTGTTTGACACAAAGCCATTCCACCATCAACATGCATAAACTAATTGCCCAAGCCAGTGAGCCGCAAGTCATCAACATAAACCACAATGATCATAAGTACATCATTAGCACGCTTAACATATAAGGTGCATTCAGTTGGACTGTTCTCAAAACCATGTGCAATCAGATAGGCATGTATCTTTTCATACCAAGCACGTGGTGCTTGCTTTAAACCATATAATGCCTTCTTTAATCTGCACACCTGGTTCTCATGCCCTTTTTGCACAAAGCCATGGGGCTGAAAAACATACACTTCTTCATGCAAGCCACCATTCAAAAATGTTGTTTTGATATCCAAATGATGTACATTCCAACCATGATGAGCTATGAACAGTAGTCATTCGGCAAGTGCACAAATGCTATGAACAGTAGTCATTCGGCAAGTGCACAAATGCTATGAACAGTAGTCATTCGGCAAGTGCACAAATGCTATGAATAGTAGTCATTCGGCAAGTAGGTGCAAAGGTCTCATCAAAATCAATGCCTCTTTCCTACGCATAACCCTTTGCAACAAGCCTAGCCTTATACATGTCAACTGTTCCACCAGGTTTAAGCTTCAGCTTGTATACCCACTTTATGCCAATGGCCTTCTTGCTAGGAGGCAAGTCACATAAAGACCAAGTACCATTTTTCATTATAGCATCATATTCAGATTGCATTGCAGCCATCCAATGTTCAGAATTTTGTGCTTCATCAAACAAAACATGTTCAGTCTCATCATAGAGACTAGAGGCAGCCATAGCATAGCAATCTGATGCAAAAGAGGCACTATGAGAGTCTGATCAAGTATGATATCACAGAGGTGCATCTAATTTGTTGTCACGCAAAGTCTGCACCAGCCATTTTGGCATAGTTTTTGCCTGCTCAATATCAGCTCTATCATCAACAAGTGCGTCATGTAAATTTGCATCAGAAATGGAATGATCTGCATCATCACATGAAACCTGCAAAGGCTGAGAAGTTTCCTCATTAGGACCAACACTAGAATTTCCACCTGTAAAAAGAGGCAGCAAAGTATCATACATGTCTTTGGAGCTAACAGATGTCTCCTTAGTACATGAAAGCAAGCTATGAACAAGCTGCAATTTCTGAGTAGCCCAAACTGAACCATCTTTTGGAAATGAGGAATGTTGCATTTTGCCCAAAATACAACCTTCACATACATGTTTATCGAGTGCCTCAAGTTTGGGCAAAGAGGACACCATTTTAGATTTTTGCAAGCATAGAAAACTAGCAAAGTTCAGATGACCGAAGGATGCATGCCAAAGCTTTGCATCTAACATAACCTGAGAATCATGTATTGCACATGCCAAATCATTCACCCATTTTTCATAGTCTATGAGCTTATACAGCCCATGACATAAAATGCCAAAAGCAATAATAACATCGCCATTTGACAGATCATGAACTATACATCTATCATCAACAATTTACACAACCAAGCCAATCTTGGCTAATGCAGAAACTGATAACAGATTCTTCTTGATCCCTGGCACAAATAAAGCATCTGACAAAGTGAAAGAACTACTATCAGTAGTAGTCAAAATGATCTTACCAACTCCCATGATAGGATAAGAGGAGTTGTTGGCGCATGTGGTAGTATTCCATGTAGGGGCAGGCTCGAGTGAAGAGAAGAAACTGCACTGCGAGGTAATATGTTTGGTCGCCCCACTATCAAAGTACCAAAAATTTGAGTCTACTGTAGACATGCACTCCTCACGAGAAGATGGTTCAAAATTGCAAACAGTAGTAAACACCCATTCTTCATCCTGCACAAGGTTAGCAGACTCTGTTTTTGGAGTAGAGGCCTCTACAACAACCAATGCAGCCTCTTTTTTCTTTGCCTCTTTTGTAGCCAGTTTAGGACGGTTCTTTATGATATGATCATTTCCTTTACAGTACTTGCAAAACAATTTCTGCTTTTCTAATTTCTTCTCATCTTTGTCTTCCTTCTTCGAATGTGCAGAATTAGTAGATTTCTGTTTACTACTTGAAGAGCTCCATTTTCCTTTGCCCTTCTGACTAGCCAAGAAAGCTTGATCTGCAACACGCATAATGGACTTGTTCTGCCTTGACTGATCTTCCTACAATAGAACAGAGACTAACTCCTCAAATTTGGATTGCCTTTCATCATCAACCGAAGAGTAGAAGCAAAACTCTAATATGAATCAGGAAGCCCATTCAAAAGGGTCTCCACAAGTGAGCTATCTGGTATAATCATCAGTAGAAATCAACTATTCCTTCAAGTCTTTGATCTTTGTTAGAAAATTGTCCATAGAATCACCTTCATTCATGTGCTCACTCTCCAACTATTTTCAGAGGTAAGCAACACGAGCCTCATTTCTAGCTTGGTACAATGTGGTAAGTATATCCCAAGCATCCTTAGCTGTTCTGCAAGAGCAAATGTGAGGAATAATGGCATGTTTGATAGACAAAGCTATCAATGCATGTGCCTGAGCATCTCTCCCATCCCAACAAATCTGCTCTGCAATAGGTGCAGCAAAAACCGCAGCACGAATAGGAATCTATAGAGTATCATCATCTTTGATACCATCTCCATCAGCTCCAACACTTGTATTTGCAATACTTATATTCGCAAGTGTAACAGGACGTCTTTCAACACCCTACACAATATTCCACAGTCTCCTTTTTCAACCAATACATGTCGCATCATATAAGCCCACAACAAGTAGTTGGTACCATCCAACTTATCCTCAATAGCCAACATACGGAATACATCACTGCTTTCAGCCATGGACGGTGACTAAAATACCTTGATGCAAAAAATTGACTGTATCTCAAAAAGTTGAATAGAACTTCCAAGATGAATTCTGCTAAACCTATAGCTGACTTCAAGATGCTTATACTAGCGAACCGAAACTGGTATATGCCTTTGGCACAAAAGGACAAAATAGTCTGCATAAGCATTGCGATAGTGTGTTCTAAGGCCAAAACGAGCTCAGATTCGAGCGATTCTAAGAGCAACTAGAGGAGTGTCAATGATGCCCTAGATGAAGCGGTGACCTGCTCTAATACCAATTATTGGAGTTAGACAGCTGCGAAAGCACGCGAACAGCACAAGGAAGAAGAAGAAGCTTGGAGCACAACACACAATACTAAATGTATTACTAGAGAAGGGACAAAGATAAGTAGCCCATTAGGGCAATAGGCGTATATACAAGCCGGGGGAAAAAAACCTCCTAAAGAGGGAAAAAAGTACCTCGGCAGTCCTAGTGTGTTCACACACCTCACTACCTAAATATATCAACAACACCTATTATAGAGAAACTTTGTTGGGATGGAAGAGATTCTTGCACACATGCATTAGTAGCTTTTTCTATCAAACGTGCCATTATCCCTCACATTCACTCCTAGAAAATAGCAAAGGATGCTTGATGTACAACTTTAATACCAGGCAAGAAATGAGGCTCATGTTGGTTACCTTTGAAAAATAGTTGGAGAGTGAGGATATAAATTAAGGAGGTTCTATGGATGGTTTTTTGACAAAAATCAAAGATTTGAAGGAGAAATTGATTTCTGCTGATGAAGTCTTGCAAGATATTTCACTTGTGCAAATTGTTCTTAATTGTCTTCCAGATTCATATCAAAGTTTTGATTTAGTCTTTGATTGATGATGAAAGGCAATCAGAATTCCTTAAAATTTGTTAGCTTCTATTTTGTTGAAGGAAGATCAATCCAGGTAGAACATGTCAATTATGCATGTTGCATATCAGGCTTTCTTAGCTACTCAGAGGGCAAAGGTAAATGGAGCTCATCTACAAGTAATCACAAATCTGCTAATGCTCCACAATCAAAGAAGGAGAACAAAGATGAGAATAAAAACATAAAAAGAGAAATAGTTTTTTAAATAATGGAAGGCAAATTATCATGTCATAAAGATTTGTCATAAACTGGCTACAAAAGAGGCAAAGAAGAAAGAGGATGGAATGGTTGTTGCAGAGGCCTCTACACCTAAAAGAGAGTCTTCTAATATTTTTCAAAATAAATAATGGGCATTTACTACTATTTTAAATTATGAACCATCTTCTCATGAACGGTGTATGTTTGTAGTAGACTCAGATGTTTGGTGCTTTGATAGTGGGGCAACCAAACATATTACCTTGGAGCACAGTTACTTTAATTCATTTGAGCTTGTCCCTACATGGAATATTGTCACATGTGATAACAAATCCTCTTATCATGTCATGGGATTTAGTAAGATCATTCTAAATACTATTGATGGTATTTCTTTCACATTTTTGGATGTTTTGTATGTGAAAGGGATCAAGAAAAACATGTTGTCAGTTTCAACATTAGCCAAGATTGGTTTGGTTGTCAAATTTGTTGATGAACAATGTATAGTTCATCTCTCAAATGGTGATGTTATTATTCTTTCTGGGATTTTATGTCATGGGCTATATAAGCTCATAGACTATGGAAAATATATGAATGATTTAGCATGTGGAGTTCAAGATTTTCTCAGATTATCTCAAATGCAAAGCTTTCACATGCATGCTTTAGCCATCTAAAATTTGCTAGTTTGCTACGCCATTTGTGATATGAAACGGTGCCCTTGCTGCCCAAACTTGAGGCACCTTCTAAACATGTATGTGAAGGTTGTATTTTGGAAAAAATGTAGTGTTTCTCCTTCCCAAAAGATGGTTCAATTTGAGCTGCTCATAAAATGTAGCTTGTTCACAGTGATGTTTGTGGTCATATGCAGACACCTTCATTTGAGAACTACCTATACTTCATGACTTCTATTGATGACTTCTCCAAGCATGCATGGGTGTATCCATTGAAACCAAAGTGTAAACTGTTTATGTGCTTCAAATAGTTCTTGGTTATGGCTAAAAATCTAATAGCATGTAAATTGGGCACCCTCCATTCTGATCAAGAGGGAATACATGTCTTCTAATTTTAATGCATTTTTGGCTAAGCATGGGATAAAAAATCAATGTAATGTGTAATATAAACCTCAAAAAATGGATTTGATGAAAAAAAGAATAAGTCTCTCATGGAAATAGTGCGATGTATGGTCAAAAGTCAAGCTTTACCACATAGCTTCTAGCCTGAGGTTGTATGTGTGCAACATATGTACTCAACAAGTGTCCCAACAAAGCCAATTTATCACTCATATGAGGCTTCACATGGTTGCAAACCATATGTTGCTCATCTGCGTGTCTTTGGTTGTCTGGCATATGCATTAGTGCTTGAACAACAATGCAACAAGTTAGATGGTAAAGTATTGAAATATGTATTTTTGTTGGGTACAATTTTGAAAGCAAATGTTATTGTTGTTGCAAGTTGAGGTCTGGGGAAGCACTCGAATAGCACAAGGAAGAAGAAGAATATTGGAATGCAACACATAATATTGAATGTATTACCAAGTGAATGTATAAAGATAAGTGACCCATTATGATTATAGGCATATATACAAGACTGGGAGAAAAACCTCCTAAAGAGGGAAAAAAGTGCCCCGGTAGTCCTAGTGTGTTCACACATGTCAGTACCAAAAGATATCAACAAATACCCCTTGGTAATGATGCGGTGAATAAGGAGATGGCACTCATGTATAAAAAAGTGCCAAGCTATGTGTGGAAAGAGATCAATCCACAAAAGGAAGTAAGCCCAAAGCTTTGTAGAAAGCTTCAAACTTCTCCCAAGGCAGAGCGTTTTTAAAAGATCCGCAATGTTATCCTATGTGGGCACATATGCCAAATTGATCTCCCCAGCAGAGAACATCTCCCTAACATAATGATAATGCACCTCAATGTGCTTTGTGCAAGCATGGAGCACAAGGTTCCTTGCAATTGCCAATGTGTTATGACTATCAGCGAAGATGGTGGTGGTAGATGACAGACCAACACCCAAATCAGCCAAAAGGTGTATGAGCCACACACAGTCAACACTCACTGTGAAAGCTGCCCTATACTCACCATCACAACTAGAAGGGTCCACAGTAGCCTACTTCTTGCTCATCCAAGATATTCATGAACTACCAAGCATGAAACGAAAACCACTAATCTACACATGAGTGTTATTGAAACCAACCCAAATAGAGTCAAAAAAAGCATGTAAATCTGGCCATAGTGATCCCCCCTTGGGATAAAACCCTCCAAGTAGCCAGGTACCACTCAAGTAGCGAAAGATGCGCTTAACTACCTGCCAATGCTTAACACTCAATCAATGCATAAACCTAATCATTTGAGAGACAACAAACTGAATATCAAGCCAAGTTATGCATAAGCAAATCAAGCATCCAATAGGTTTTTATAGAGAACAATGTCAAATGCATTTACAGCATCATGAAGACTCAATCGTAAACCTGCTTCCATAGGAATGGAAATAGATCTGCAATCTTCAAGGCCAAAATCTTGCAATAATGTGTCAATATATTTTGTTTGACACATAGCTATTCCGCCATCAAGTTGCATAAATTGAATGCCTAGATAATGACATAAATGCCCCAAATCTAACATTTCAAAAGAGGCATGCAAATCAGCCTTAAGATCAGCAATATGGTTCTCATTAGAACTAGGGAGGAGCATGTCATCAACATAGACAACAATGATCAGAAGCACATCATTTGCATGCTTAACATATAAGGTGCTCTTGGTTGGAATGTTCTCAAAACCATGTGCAATCAAGTAGGCATGTATCTTTTCATACCAAGCACGTGATGCTTGCTTCAAACCATATAATGCCTTTTTCAACCTGCACACTTTGTTTTCATGCCATTTCTACCATGGGTCTAAAATACATACACTTCTTCATGTAAGTCACCATTTAGAAATGCAATTTTAATGTCCAACCGAGATACATTCCAACCATGATGAGATGCAAGTGCACAAATGCTATGATCGGTGGTCATTCGACATGATGAAGAAAAGGTCTCATCAAAATCAATGCCTCTCTCTTGAGCATAACCTTTTACAACAAGCCTAGCTTTATCCTTGTCAACTGTTCCATTAGGCTTACGCTTGAGCTTTTGTCCCCATTTAGTGTCAATGGCCTTTTTGCTTAGGGCAAATCACATAGAGACCAAGTACCCTTCTTCATAATAGCATCATATTTAGATTGCATAGAAACCATCGAATTTTTTGAATTTTGTGCTTCATTAAAAAAACAAGCTCATTCTCATCACAAAAATTAAAGGAAGCCATTGCATAGCAATCTGATGCAAAACAAGCACTATGAGAGCCTAAACAAGCACAATATGATAGAGGTGCATCTAATTTGCTATCTCAAAAAGTTTGCACAAACCATTTTGGCATACTTTTTGCCTCCTCTATATCCACCCTCTCATCAAGTGCATGATGTAAAATATGCATTAAAAATGGAATGATCTGCATCATCATGTAACACCTATAAAGGTTGAGAAATTGCCTTATTTGGACCAACATTTGATTTTCCACCTATGGGCAATCGATGGCTTGTGACCATGGCAAGCCTCATATGGAGTGATAGATTGTACTGCTTTGGTGGGACACTTGTTAAGTACATATGATGCACACATAACAATATCAATCCAAAAGCTATGTGGTAAAGCTTGACTTACACCTCGCCATCTCCATGAGAGACCCATTCTTTCTTTTAGCTTTGTTGAGGTATAAACATCATTGTACACTAATGTTTTATCCAACGTTCCACCAGAAATGCATTAAAATCAAAAGGCATATATTCTCCACCTTGATCAAAACAAAGGGTTCCCATTTTACATACTGACATATTTTCAGGCAGATTAGAAACTGTTTGAAGCACATAAGAACTTTAGAATTTGCTTTCAATGGATACACCAATGCATGCCTAGAAAAATCATCAATAAAGGTCAATAAAGGTAGTTCCCAAAAGAAGGTGTTTGCATAGACCATAAACCACTATGAACATGCTTTAGTTTCTTAGTAGCTCAAATTGAAACATCTTTTGGGAACAAGGAATGCTGCAATTTTCTCAAAATATGGCCTTCACAGACATGTTTACCAAGTGCCTCAAGTTTGGGCAAAGAGGGCACAATTTCAAATTTTTGAAAGCATAGAGAACTAGCAAAATTCAGATGACTAAAGCATGCTTGGCAAAGCTTTGCATCTGAGATAGCCTAAGAATCTTGAACTGCACATGTTGAATCATTAAGAGAGTTTGCATAGTCTAACATTGCCATTTGACATATAATGAATTGTACATCTATCATCAACAAGCCAATCTTCACTAATGATGAAACTAATAATAAACTTTTCTTGATCCCAGGCACAAACAAAGCATCTGACAATGTTAAAGAACTACCATGAGTAGTAGTTAGAATGATCTTACCAACTTCCATTATAGGATAAGAGGAGTTTTTAGCGCATGTGACAGTATTCCCTATAGAGGTAGGTTCAAGTGAACTCAAACTGCATGCAAGGTAATATGTTTGGTTGCCCCACTGTGAAAGTACCAAACATCTTAGTCTACTACAGACATACACTGTTCATGAAAGATGGTTCATAGTTGAAAACAATACAAAACATCCATTCTTAATCCTACCCAATATTAGCAGACTCTAGTTTAGGTTTAGAGACCTATATAACAACCATTCAAGCCTCTTTCTTATTTGCCTCTTTTGCAGCAAGTTTTGGACAAGTCTTTATGGCATGATCATTTCCTTTACACTGTTTGAAAAAATGATTCTGCTATTCAGTTTTCTTCGCATCTTTGTCTTCCCTTTTTTATTGTGCAGAATTAGCAAATTTTTGCTTACTACTAGATGAGTTCAATTTACCTTTGCCCTTTTGATTAGCTAAGAAAGCTTGATCTACAATACACATAATGGATGTGTTCTGCCTAGACTGATCTTCCTACAATAAAGCATAGACTAACTCCTCAAATGTTAGGGCATTTGGATTGCCTTTCATCATCAACCGAAGAGTAGAAGCAAGACTCTGAGATGAATCAATGTTCGAAGTGGGGTGGGCCACAATAACAATATATAACAGGTTTACAGGATCTTCCAACAAATGAACCTTAACATACACACCTTAATACTCAAAAAGATTATGAGCGAGAGATAGAGAGAGATATACAAGTCTTTCAAAGTGTATGGTAATCTAGGATGCTCACCTACACTATCTATATTCAATTGTCGAATTACAATGTGTGAATATGATACAAATTGACAATATCTATATCTAGGCATAAATAGGAACTAAATACATGAAATTTGTGTGCCTAAGAGGTATGAAGAGTGTGTGTGTGTGTGTGAGAGAATATGGAGAATATGAACAGTTTAGAATTGTTTTATAGCAAACTCAAATTCTAACTATCTAAATCAGAAACTAGTGAATGAACAAGTGGGGATTGACGTAGGCTTGTTATTCACAATATGTTGTTTACACAAACTCCTCCAAATGTCTTCGAATGTAGAGCACACCTCCTCCAACTGTGTGAAACACTCCCTCCAAGAGGGCATCCAAAATCTCCTCCTTGCATTGAGTAAATACTCCTTGAGAAGATCTCCTTGATGACTCCTTGAATGATAATTGATCAATGAGCCAAGACCTCATTTTATAGTTTTGGATGCTCTCCACAATGAGTATAATTGGAAAAGCAAACAAGCTACAATTGCACTTTATTGCATACAAAAAACATGGCACCAAAAACTTTGATTTTCGTGAAACAAAAGATACTGCCACCGTCGGGATTCGATCCCTGGCACTTTCATGGATTGCTTTTCAAAATTGTGCCCACATTGTTTAATTCTAGAATTACTAAAAAGAAGTCATATTATGGCTGCAAGTTTTGGATGTTGGGCTATTTTGAAATTGTTTCCAACAATCCCCCCTTCAATGTCATAATGCTACAAGGTTTAATAACCTACAAACTTCTGATGTATGCAAATATCTCTTAATTGCTTTCCACTAAATTTTGAGCCTAGATGCTTGAGAAATTGCAAACGGAATGTCTTGATGTGTATTACATAGATATATCGAGCAACCAACTCCTTGACTATATAATGTAGCATCAAATGGTTCTGAATCTGCTTCATAATATAATGACACATTGACATCCATAGGTGTCTCCATAGGCTTGGAATTGATATCTCAAACCTTTCTTATAATTTCTTAATGTATTTGTGTTGTGTCAATACACTCCTCTTTGTACTTGAACTCAATCTTGGGACTTGTGATAACCATATCACTTTGTAAAGCATCTTGAACACTAGCTGGTTCATTCTTAACTAAAGTAAGAGACAAAATATTATGACTCTCAAAATGTTCTGCATATTTTACGTAATCTTCTTGTTGTCTTTTTATCTGACTTATGGTTTTTCCAGTGTATTCCTTTATATTGTCCTTCCAAGTTTGATATAACCACTTTGTTGTATCCTTGCAAAGTGGCGGTATCATTTCTGGTTCTTCAGTAGCTCTTTCTTCTTGAACTGTGGAACCTTCTCCAACTTCATAAAATCCATGAATATCTCGAGAAATCATCAATAAACATAACAAAGTACCTAAAACCTTGAATAGAATTTGTTCTCATTGGACCATTCACATCTGAATGTATGACCTACAACTTCCTTGTGGTCATGATGTATCCATGCTTCTTGAAAGGTAGTTTGTCAAGCTTTCCTTCAAGATATCCTTCACATAACTTTGCATCATCTGGTAAAGCAAACATAGGAAAACTCTCCACCATACCTTGATCTTTGGTATGCTTGAGAGTTGTGTAACTGATATGATCAAATCTAGCATGCCATAACTTCATATTCTCCTTAGGTGTAGTAGACCTAGCAACATTAACATGAATAATTTGGGATAACACAAAGATGCCACTTCTGCTTTCACCTTGAAGTAGATAATGCTCCTCATCAAGTGAGAGCATTTGACATGAATCTTTCTTAAAAACAACTTTATAACCATCTGACAAGAAAATAGAGATAGAGAGCAAATTCTTCTTCACATTTGGAACATAAAGAACACTAGAAATTATGAAATTTCCACCTGCTCTAGACTTAAGGTTCACTTCTCCAACACCAACATCTAAATCATGACCATCTGCAATGGTCACTCTTCTCTCTGAAGAGTTAGAAAGGAAAGAAAATACCTTTTTGCAACCTGTCATATGCTTTGAAGCTCTAGAATAAAAAAATCTAAGGATTATCTGATATTGCATTTAATGTTACCTAATCAAAAGCTACTTTCTCAATAGTAACACATGCATCATCTTTAGCATTATTACCTGATGCTTTCTTCTTCTCATTAAAAATCCTTGTTCCACATTTTGCTATGAAATGACCTGGTTTTTTACAGTAATGGCATACCCCTTTCTTTGAATCAGATGTAGTCGAAGACTTTATTTTGGTGTAGAGGAAGCATTAGGAAAAACACTGGTAAAGTTTCTTTCCTTCCCCTTTGATGATGATAACATGGCTTCATCATTCTCTTCCATACCCTTTCGTTGATCTTGATCTTGAAGTAACAAGAATTATCACTCTTCAAATGAAAGTTCTCTATCTCTTGTAGAGAGAGATAAAGAAGTAACAAAAGCATGATATGTAGATGGAAGTGAGTTTAGAAGTGTGTTTACCATCTTTTCATATGAAATTTTGACTCCAACATTGAGTAAATGATCTCATAAATCTTTGAGCTTCAAAATATGTGTATGAACTGATTCACCAACTTTCATCCTTGTGTTGGCTAGTTCTCTCCTTAGATGAGCTTTCCTAGCAGGGTTTCTGCTCTGATAGAGATTCTCTAACTCCAACCAAGCCTGTCAAGAGGTTATGCAAGACCTCATTTGAGGTACAATATGCCTCTTGACTCCCATAGCAATATATGAAAGTGCTAGTGCATCCCTTGAATCCCATTTGGATTGATCTTTTGTAGGAATTAATCTGGTAGTAATATGGACTCCTGATGATGAAGTAGCTCTTTCTTCTTCACTAACCTCCTTTTCAGCAGAAATAGGAACAATGGTTCTTCTACAAGATGAAGCAAAATCTTCTCCAACTTGTCTTGGCCTTGGATAAGTGCCATTGATAATATTACATATGTCTTTAGATACTAATAGATTCATCATCATAAAACTCCACATTGGATAATTAGACATTCCCTCAAGCTTGTCTTCATTCTCAATTCTATAGTCACTCACCTTGTTAAGGGTGTATGTCAGCTATGCTTTGATACCAAATGTTGGAATTGGGGTGGACCACAATAACAATATATCACATGTTTACAGGATCTTCCAACAAATGAACCTTAACATACACACCTTAATACTCAAAAAGATTATGAATGAGAGATATTGAGAGATATACAAGTCTTTCAGAGTGTACAGTAAGCTAGGATGCTCAACTACACTATCTGTATTCAATTGTTGAATTGCAATGTGTGGATATGATACAAACTAAAAATATATGTATCTAGGCAAAAATAAGAACTAAATACACGAAGTTGTGTGTCTAAGAGGTATGAAGAGTGTGTGTGTGTGTGTGTGAGAGAATATGGAGAGCACAAACAATTTAGAACTATTTTATAGCAAACCCAAATTCTAACTATCCAAATCAAAAACTAGTGAATGAACAAGTGGGGATAGTTAAAAGACTTGTTACTCAAAATATGCTACTGATAGGAACTCCTCTAGATGTCTCTAGATGTAGAGCACACCTCCTCCAAGTGTGTGAAACACTCCCTCCAAGAGGGCCTCCCAAATCTCCTCCGTGCGTTGAGTAGGTACTCCTTGAGAAGATCTCCTTGATCACTCCTTTAATGATAATTGATCAATGAGCCAAGACCTTGTTTTACAGCTTTGGATGCTCTCCACAATGATTATAATCAGAAAAGCAAAAAAAGCTACAATCACACTTTATTGCATACAGAAAACATGGCACCAAAAACTTTGATTTTTGTGAAACAAAAAAAACTATCACCAGATTCGATCCCTGATGTTTTAGTGGATTGCTTTTCAAAATTGTGTCTTGTAGACCATGTTGCTCATGTTGTTTAGTTGTAGAATTACTAAGCATATTATGGCTACAAGTTTTGGATTTTGAACTAGTTTGACATTGTTTCCAACAATCATGAAGATCATTAAGAACGGTTTGCACAAATGAACTATTTGGCAAGACTTGATCTAAAAATTTCTCTTTCAAATTGTCAAAAAATTGTCCATAGAATCTTCTTCATTCATATGCTCACTCTCCAACTGTTTTCAGAGGTAAGCAACACGAGCCTCATTTGGTGCCTGATATAAAGTGGTAAGTGTATCCCAAACATCCTTTGCTATTTTGCACAAGCGAATATGAGGGATAATGTTTGACATACAAACCTATCAATGCATGTGCTTGAGCATCTCTACCATACCACCGAAGTTGCTCTATAGTAGATGCAATAGGAATCGCAACATGAACAAGAATTTGAAGATCATCATCTTTAATGCCATCTACATCACCTTCAATAACTGTATTTGCAGGTGTAGTAGGTCATTTTTCAACAAACTGCACAATATCCCATAATCATTTTGCCACCAATGCATGGTGCATGCCCATAATGGTTAATTAAAGCTATCCAACTTGTCCTCAATAATCAGCATATATAATACATCATTGCTTTTAGCCATGACCACTTATTGAAATACCCTGATGGAGAAAAAATATTCTATCTCAGAAAATTGAATAGAACTACCCTGTCGAGCTCTACTAAACCTGTAGCAAACTTGGATGCGCTTGTACTGGTGAACCCAAACCTGTATATATGTTTGGCACAAAAGGACAAAATTGCCTACACAGACACTACGATAGTGCATTCAGAGGTTGAAACTAGCTGAGATCAAAATTTTGACACCACATAGAAAACACGTTTTGAACTCCTAATCACCATGAGTATGCTCACCAATTTTTGTGTGATTCTGAGACTATGACTGGAGGGGTGTCAGCGATGCCCTAGATGAAGTGATGCCCTTCTCTTACACCAATTGTTGGAGTTTGAGGTCGATGGAAGCATGCAGAAAGCACAAGGAAGAAGAAGAAACTTGGAGCACAACATGCAATACTGAATGTATTACCAAGTGAATGTACAAAGATAAGTGACCCATTAGGGTTATAGGTGTGTATACAAGCCAAGGGAAAAACCTCCTAAAGAGGGAAAAAAAGTATCCCAATAGTCCTTGTGTGTTCACACACATCACTACAAAAATATATCAACAATTGTTTGTATCATCCACATACTAAAATCATTTTGGTTAGTCGTGGTGTTGTTTTTGTGAAAAAATGCAATTCAGCCATTACTTTCATGTATCAAGGAGACATCCATTAGCTCTAAAGATGTGTACGAAACTTTGCTTCTTCTTTTTACATGTGGGTAATCAAGTTTTGTTCCAAATTAGGTAATTTCTTAACCTTTAAAGGTTTCAAATAATGATGCATATTATTCCATCTTTGATGCAGATTTACATGATACGATTGTTGATGAGAGGGTTGACATAACGGAGGCAAAAAATATGCATGAATTGTTGGAGTTTGAGGTCTGTGAAAGCACATGAATAGCACAAGGAAGAAGACGAATCTTGGAGCACACCACACAATACTGAATGTATTACCAAGTGAATATACAAAGATAAGTAATCCATTAGGGTTATAAACATCTATACAAGACGAGGAGAAAAACCTCCTAAAGATGGAAAAAAGTGCCCCAGAGGTCCTAAGTGTATTCACACATCGCTACCTAAATATATCAACAAATCCCCCAAGGAGTGATGCGGTGAATAAGAAGCTGGAACTCATGTATAAGGAAGTGCCAAGTTATGTGGATAGAGTTCAATCCACAGGAAGTAAGCCCAAAGCTTTGTGAAAAGCTTTAAACTTATCCCTAGGGAGAGCCTTTGTGAAAAGGTCTGCAACGTTATCCTATGTGGGCAAGCTCTCCCTTACATAATGATAATGCACCTCAATGTGCTTTGTGCGAGCATGAACACAAGGTTCCTTGCAATTGCCAATGTGCTCTAGCTTTCAGTGAAGATGGTGGTGGAAGAAGACTGACCAACACCCAAATCAACCAGAAGGTGTCTAAGCCACACCCACTTAATAGTCGTTGTGAAAGTTGTCCTATATTCACCCTCACAACTAGAAGTTCCCACAATAGGCTGCTGTCACTCTAGCACAATGGTGAGTACCAACGTGAGAAGATTCACCTCATAATTGTCAATCCGTGGAGACGTGAGGACTAGTATGAAGACTATGAGCAAGTGAAGGCACAAGTGCGTGAGTGAGAAGCACACAAGCATGCACACACATACACACACACGCGCACACAAGGCAAGAACAAGGAGAGGAACAATGGAGTTCTTTGCATTAATCAAAAGGTCTCTTACATAAGCTCAATTCACCAACAATCTAACCCCAAAAATGAGCTCTCTAGCTCTTTTTATAGTTTTCTAACTAGCTTTGGTCTTGTCCAGACCTAGTTTCCGGCCTAGTTAAAAATTAGGTTCTAGAGTCTATTTGAGGGCTCAAACAGAGTCTAAAAATTATGAAAATTGATATGTTGCTAGTTCTAATACTCCTCAAGCTCGAGGACTCCTCGGCTTGCACAAAATGGAGTGTATTCTACCAAAAACGGGATTTACAATGTTTGTGTAGTGATTAAAATCACTTGAGTTGTAAATAATCCATGGGAAAAGATGATTTGGCCTTGTTGCCGTATTGTGCATGACTCCTCTGTTGCTTTGTATGCCAACACGCCCCCCTTCCTAGCGTCTGTCGCCCCTGACAGACCTTTGTTCTCTCGGGTGGTCGATATAGTATTGGATGACATTGGTGGCCAGTTCATGTTCTCCTATCCTTAAGCCTCTTGCTAGATCAGCTTCCAATGCATCCCAATTTATTGCACCAGGGGCTTCTGTTTGCGGGGTGGTGTAGTACTCAGAGTACATTGCTTGTTCACAAGCAAAAAGTTGGAGCAGATGTGTTGGCTTCGGTGCGAAAATCTCCGAGTGATACTCCCAGAAACCTGATCTGAACATTTCTTCGAAGGTCTGTTTGTAGCAGGCAGGGAGGTATTTGATGCGTGCATGCCAGGCGTAAGCCACACGAATACTGGGGGTGGTGCTCATGTCATACACCAAGTCGTTATTTCCATTGCTAAACCCCGGGAGACGTACCTGTGGTGCGGCTGCATTTCTAAAAGTCTTCAGGACTACTTGCATCATATCTAAGATTTTAAGCATCATTTGCGCTGCTACATCTTGCATGGGCTTCAAGCGCGGCATCCAGTGGTGAATGGTTCCCATCATATATGCTACCGACGGTGGTCCCTGTGGTAGCGCAATGTACGGGTAGTTCAGCCATTCCTTGCATTGCGCGTTGTTCTGTACCTTGATATTGAATGCCTTCCAAGACCTGCGGCGTGGGACTGGACCGTAGCATGGATTGTATAAGAGGTGTAAAGGCGCATTGTTCCATGTGCGTAGCATTTCTGGATATGTCTCTAGAAGTTTCTGCCGCCAGGTGGGTTGACGAATTTTGCCTTTTTGCACCTCTGGAGGAAGGTCTTCGGGTTGAAATTGGGTCGCAAAGGTAGGAATCTGACCCGTGACTCTTTGTATTTCTGCATTATAATCAGCCAAGATAATATAATACGGCCTGTATTGGAGTTCAGATGAGAGGATCAGGCGTCTCGATGACAGGTTCTTGAAGTAAGCCGATTGTAGCACAGTTTCCTCTATGACCCTCATGGCCTGATTTTGCACTACTGTGCGCTCTTCGTGCGAACTCCCGATTTCCTCCACTTGACGTAGCCATGGGGGCCGTGGTGCCTCAAATGTGTCCTGAGCTTCTTCTGTTTGTTGGCCTCCTGGGAATGGTTGTGGATCGTATTCTTCGTCAAACGTTTGTTCCACAGGAATTTGCACAACTTCTTCGTCCGTGGGAGCCTCTGGAGGGGAAGGTGGTCTCTCATATTGTAGTAGACGTGTTTGCAATTCAGTGACCTGTTTCTGGAGATCTTTTATGGCCTCTGCGTCTGTGAGAAGTGAAGCTGCGGAGGGGGTGGTTGGAGAGGCTGCTGTTGGTCCTTTTTGGTGTTTCTGCTTCAATTGTCCCAGTTCCTCCGATAGCTTATCATGTGCTTCAAGCAGCATGGCATAGTCTTCCAATATGATCTTGATATTATCGGGGGTCACTGCTTGAAACTTGGATGGGCTGATGGGTGCCCCCGGTGTGCTCTCAATAGCTGCCTCCAGGTTCTCTTGATTTTGTACTTGCAGACGTCGATTCTCTTCCTGAGCGGCCGCAAGATGGCGTTTGAGTAGAGCCATATTTCGCTGAAGCTTTGAGTTGCGTTCCAGCTGTGTCCGTAGGTGACCTTCTACCACCTGTATCGCTTCCTGATCTGTGTTCTGTAACTGTACCTCCAATATGCCATGAGCTTCTTGGAGAGTTTGGAACTGTGTGTGGAGGCGAGCATTTTCCTCTTCTAGTGCCGCGAGGCGGTGCTGTAGTGTTTCTGAGTGCTCGTGCAGGCGTTCATTCTGTTGCTGGAGCTGAATGTAATCTGTCCTTAAGTTTGATATACAAGCAAGCATGGTGTCCAATGCACTTCCTATAGATGAGTGGGTGGTGTTTACAGTGGGAGATGCATGGGAAGGGAATTGGGGATGGGGAAGAGTGAATGATGTGTCTATTGAAGTCGTGTGTGTGAGTGAAATTGGTGGAGGGGGAATGGGAGGAGGTGGAATCGTGGGGGGAGGTGCCGTGGGTGGTGAAATGTCCATACCTTCAGGAGTGGGTGCGAGTGTGGGATCTGCCATATACATTGGGATGGTAGGTGGTGTGTGTGTGGAAGTGGTGAATAGATGCGAAGTGGGGTTGGGAGCTGAAAAGAAAGGAATTGGTTGAGACCCTGGTTGAAAAGTTCTAGCAAGGAGGTCATGGAGGGATTGTAGAAATGGAGAGAGAGAGGTCGGGGGTTGAGGTCGTAAATTTGAGGAGGGCGCGAAGGGTTGCGTGGTAGCAGGGAAACCCATGAATGTGGATCTAGGGTCAGGATGACCCATGGCTGAGGGCATGGGGAATGGTTGCCCTAGGGAAGGCTCTAGGAGCGGTTCGGTGGATTGTGTAGTGATGGGGGTTGCTTCAAAGATTGGGTTATCAGTGGTAGAGAATAGGGTGGAACTAGAGATGGGAGTACGGAAGATGAAGGTTGGTTCGGTGGGTTGAGTGGTCGAGGTGATTTCCACTGTTTCTGCTCTAGGGGGCGAGGGTGGGGGTGTGGGTGGTTGTGGCTCTGTGGACTCCTCATGGGTGACTGGGTGCTCTTGGCTAGCCGTTTCGGTTGCTTGGGAGGTTGTCCTGATAGGTTCAGATGTAATAGTTGGCTCTTCTGCAGTTGTAATGGGAATCTGGATATTCTTACCTGAGCGTGGTCGTGTCTGGAACCTTCGTGGATCATATTGAACTGGAGACCTCCGAATGGCAGTGCGCACTGCTTCCACTACCCCATATGTTTCTGCCATCAATAAGAGACCTTCCCTATACTCTGAGTCAACTCCTGCTTCTTCCAACAACTGAGTCATGAGTACTCTGCTACTCTGTTCGGTGAGTAGTTGTTGCGATCGCACTCTTTCCATAATCTGATACAGCCTTCGGAGTTCTGCTGTATAGGCTGGGGCTTCAGTGTTCTCCTCTTCATACGCTCCTTCTTCTTCTAGGTGTCCTTGTTGTTGACCTTGCTGAGCGTCACTCCAATGTACATGTCGACCGTCTGTAGACTTTCTTCTTCTTTGTGAGGATGTGCCTTGTTCCTCTGCATCTGAATAAAACTCCACATCAGAGAATTGTGTACTTTGTAGGAATGCTTCGAAGTCCTGGGGGTCCATTCCTTCAGCATCTCCAGTGGCAGCAAATTCGAATTCAGGTGGAACAGGAGGAGCCGATGGGGTAGCTTGTGTCGTAGTTTCAGATCCCGACCTGGGTATCCTAATGGTAAAGGGAGGTACAGTGGTCTCCCTTCGTGGCGATACCTCAGGAGTAGTCATAACTTCCCTTGTCTGGACACAAGGGATCGCACCCCTCATGCGCTTGGATTGATGTGTGGACGTCTTGAGCTTCTTAAACATTTGTAATTGTGCCCAAGTTAAGGCACGTTCAATGGGAACATCGTATGCTAGGCACCGGTAAATAATGCGTGTGATTGCACAGCATCCGTTCACCACTAATTTCCTAGAAGACCGTTTGTTTGCTTCATACAATTGATCTATAATCCATACCGGTAGCTTAATGGGTAACGCACCTGCTTCCGCTAAGTAGAGAGCGAACCAGATTCTCTTGTGTGGTTGTGTGAAGCGGTCTTGGCCGGGAAAGGCGAAATGTTGCATGCACATGCGGAGAGGGATGGACATGTTTGGTGTGAGTGCTGCCATGTCTTTAAGCTTCAATAGTTTCCTATCCTTCATGTTAGTGGGAACAAGAGCATCCTTTTCAGAGGGTATATGCGTGCCGTGCATATTCAAAGCGTCGCTTACCAACTCCACAGTAAGTTCAAACCTCTTCAACTCGTTGTTGCCCAGCAAGGAGGGAAGAACAAATGATCCGGGTTTGTCCTTTTCTTCATTAGCTTGTAATGTGGAGACCAAATAGTAACATCGGAGGAGATCTGGTTTAGGTAGTGGGGCTTCAAAGTATTCTGCCAGCCCTGCTCGTTGCCATATGGTCTGGAGATCCTCGGTGTTCTGTAAAGTCTCGAACTCCTTGGAGAAAAATTGGAATCGAACCCATGATCTGTCATACTCGCACTTAGACTCCCATATATACTTGGCCTCTCCTAATGGACCTGGCATGCCATTGAACCAATGAGAATTGGCATGGACTCTTTCTGTGATCCCTGTGGGTGGATCCGGCACCGAGATTTGCTGAAGGTGCTGCAGCTCCACTGGTCGTTCAGTTGGTAGCACATCCACAGGTAGACTATCCACATCAATTCATGCAGTAAGTATCCCTACTTGTGAGCCCGAACCTGTCGCTTCTTCCATTTTACTTCTTGCCTTCTGATTCTGTGAGAATATAGAATCATGTGTTAACATCGTAATGGACAGAATAAATCCGTTGTTGTCCCCGTTACAACATTAACATGAGGTAGATGGTGAGTTAGTGGTTAGTAAGTGCACGAAGATAGTGTGTGTAGTTAATGCTTGGGTATTCCTAGGAGACTAATGCAGTTAGTAAGTGGGGGTGAATTTACAAATTGGGGTCGGGGGTTTTATTACAGGTCTTAAGCTGCCAAATGCAGTGGATGGGTTTTTCTCTTGGTTTCGTAGAGACGCTAGAGAACATTATAGGTGTATCAGCTTGAACATGAGGCCTTTTAGGGACCCATTTACAAATGATTCTGTTCGTGCTCATGGGCCTTGGTGTGTTCGTGAGTGTTGAAAACGAGTGGATGCCGGTTGTGCGAGTGAATGGTTTACGCTGTATAGGTTGTGGCTTCGGCGTAGCTATTTGCGCACGCAAGCAAGCCTTAGGCACCCAAATTTGTCTTGATTGTGGGCTAGCCTTCATCGACTTCTTGGGCACCCAAATAGATTTCACGTTAGCAGAAGAATTTCCGAAAGACTTCTTATTAGTGTCGTGTTGTTGGTTACTAATAAGAGGCTTTGCCCGTGTGGTTGGCTTGAGTGCAACCGGGTGTTCGCCTTTCCGCACCCACACTTGTTTCACTTGCTGGGACATTTTGCTGCGCAGGTACTTTGGATCCCCGACATAGGTAGTACTCTGCTTCTTCTGCCTTTGATCCACCTTTGGTTGTTGCCTCCTTCTGGCCTTTGGAAAAGAAGGGAGTTCCTTTGCATCCCTGACTCCTTTTTTGCGAATATCATTCCTCTGCAACACATAGTTTTGGACAAGAACAACATGGTCATCTTCATGTGTATTCCTGGAAGGACCAGGAGTCTGTGCCTTTCCTAGTTCCTTGAGTGCTCCATTATCTAACTCTACTGTAATTCGACTATGATTGACCCAAACCTGAAGAAGTCCACTTCTTAAGTTTAAGTGGACTGCTTGGTCATAGATCCAATCTTGACCCAAGACAAGAGGTTCAGTGAGATCCTCGTCTTGACACACTATTACTTTAACTGTTATAGCCTCATCATGAATATAGAGGGGAAGTTCCACCTCGCCCATGCAAGGGGTTTCCACGCCTCCCAATCCTATGAGATACGCTTCCACAGGATTGACAGTTAACTGCAACTCTTGACAGTAAGACAATTTAACAGCACTAGTGGCTGCACCTGAGTCAATCAAGGCTCTTACGGTCCTTGCACTCTTTCCTTGTCCTATATCTAGGGTTATGAAAGGACGTCGATCAATTATCCTATGCGAACTTGTTCTTGCGACTTCACACATGGCCATAGGATATCCTTGATCTGCATAGTCATTCGTTCTAAGCTGATCTCTACCTTGCCTTCGTAACTTCATCCTTCTGATGCGTTCTAAGGCTTCTGCTTGAGCTTCTTCTCGAACTCGCTTTTCTTCCTCTTTGCGTTTCTTAGCAGTGTTGAGTCGGCTGAGCATTTCCTCCGTGAGGGGTTCCTGATACAACTTGACTTTGCAACCGCTAATATAGTTTGGGAGAATATAACCCTCTAACGTGGCTAATTGTACTGCTCCACTCGTGGAGATCCTATTGATAATCATAGGTCCGTAGCCTCTCTTTTCTAGCTTCCTTGCGTGTTGTTTCAGTGTATAGACTAAAACTAGATCTCCTGCTTTCAAGCCCTTATCCTTCACATGGGCATCGAAATATGCCTTCTGTCTCTTCTTGGCTGCATATATTCCTGCAGCGGCTCTCAGTCTTGTTTCCCCTAATCGTTCAAGGTCAAAGATCCTAGAGGAGAGCTCATGACCTGTCCATTCGTGCTCTTGTGCTACTTTCAACGTAGGAATCAGGAAATCCAAGGGTAGCACAGCGTTTTGGCTGAATACCATCTGAAAGGGGGTGGCTTGGAGTACCGTTTTGTAGGCAACTCGGTATGCCCAAACAGCATGGTGTAGCTGTTTGTCCCAATCAGAGCGTTTAGTGTTCACTAATTTCATCAGTACATTGCATAAGATCTTATTAGTGCTCTCAGCTTGTCCATTAGCTTGAGGGTGATAGGGGGCAGACTTCTTGTGTATTACCAAGAATTCTTGGAGTAGATTTTCAATCACTTCATTTAAGAAATGAGTGCCTCTATCACTTACAAGCTCTATAGGTAGCCCGTATCTTGTGAATACATTCTCAAACAAGAATTTGGCAGTTGTTTGAGCATCGTTCTTTGTCGTAGCCTTTACCTCTACCCACTTGGTGAGATAATCTGTTGCAACAATGATGTATTCCGCATGAGAACCTTTAGCTGGGGGATTAATAGGACCTAGGAAGTCTATTCCCCACTTAGAGAATGCACGTCCACCCATCATAGGTTTCAGTGGCATCTCATCTTTGCGTATAGGATACTGAGTCCTCTGACAGACATCACACCGTTTCACATAGGTATGTGCATCCATGTGAAGGGTAGGCCACCAGAAACCCGCAAATAGTATTGCATTGATCACCCGATCCGGTCCAAAGTGTCCTCCTGCTACACCTTGGTGAGCCGTTTCTAAGATCTTAAGATATTCACTTTCATGGACACATAGCCTCAGGTAACCATCTTTACCACGCTTGTATAGATTATCACCAATGAGTGAGTAATCCAGGGCTTCTTGTTCTAAACTCATTTTCCTAGCCAGAGTCATGTCTGGGGGAATGCTTTCGTCCTTAGGAAGGATACTAGTGGTTCACTCCAATCTGGCACAATGGATACTTGATAAAGAGTGGCGTGTTCCACAGGTGGCTTAGTGCAACAGATTGGGCATTCCTTGCACAACTTTTGGACATCCGCTTCCATAGTCGGCCAATGCACTCCGAGTCTTCTTAGTGTCTGTAAAGTTCGTTGCTTTGAATGGTGTTGCTCTAGTGCACCTACATGTGCTAATTGCAACCATTTAGCGTACTCATCCTCTTCTACGCAGCAAGCCAAGATCCCTTGATCTATGTGCTTGTACATACTTCCTGCCATGATGTGGTACTTTTGGGCTTTTACAACCTCTTTATTCCGTGTGTTTACCACTGGATGGTTAGGCCCGTATGTCAATACTGGTACCAATGGCTTAGCCCACTGCGGTACAACTTCCAAATTAAACAAGTAAGCATCAGGAAGGTCGTTTGACACTCCTTGTGGGGCTTCTCCCGATGTGAGCCTAGAGAGGTGATCTGCTCTCAAGTGAGTCCTCCCTTTCCTTACCACAACCTCAAAATCATATTCCATTAGCAAGAGAAACCATCTCACTAATCTTCCTGTATTGCAAGGCTTGTTTACAAGGTATAGCAATGCTTGATGATCCGTAAAAAATTTAAACTTATTTGCAAGCAAATAGTGTCTAAATTTCTTAACTGCATATACCATGCCTAAACCTTCTCTCTCCGTAGTGGTGTAATTTCGTTCAGCCGCATTCAACTGTCTACTGGCATAGGCAATTGGAAGATCCATATTACCTTCACCAGTAGGTTGTGCAAGTACACATCCAATAGCATAATTGGATGCATCCACGTGAACATGGAATGGCTTATTCCAATCTGGTATGGTCAAGATTGGTGTTGGAAGCAGTCAGAGGCACAGACGACGTGGAAGCATGTAAAGACGGAGCAGGGAGCCAGTCGGATCATTTTTTCAAACAACTATGTTTTTATTACCTCTTCAAACATCCAACAGTGATTTTCATCACTCTTGTAACATATGTAATATAGACAAAATCCCATTTTCTAATTCATAGCTCCATTTTGTGCAAGCCGAGGAGTCCTCGAGCTTGAGGAGCTTAGGTAGAATACGCGTACTAATTTTCGTTATTTTTAGATACCGTTTACCCTTCCAAATAGCATCTAGGACCTATTTTTTAACTAGGCCGGTCACTAGATGTGAAACCGGTCAAAACTAGTCTAGAAACTATAAAAAGAGCTAGAGAGCTCATTTTTGAGGTTGGTTCATGTTGGCTAGTGTGAGCTTAGAGCAAGTTTGAGCTTGTAATAGTGTTCTGGAGTAATAGAGCTAATTTCTCACCTTCCATTGTGTCTTGCTTGTCTCTTCATTGTGTGTGTGTATGCGTGTGTGCATTTTGGTGCTTCTCACCTTCACTCTCACCTCATCTCACGTTCACGATCTTCATATCACTCCTACCTCTTCCGCGGATTGACATTAAAGAGGTGAAGCTTCTTAACGTGGTTCTCACCATTGTGCTAGAGCAACACCAAATTTGGCGTCGTTGCCGGGGATCGAGTCTAGGACGAATGTGTGATGGTAAGAGTATAGCAAGAAGTGGCGTTGGAAGGTAAAAATTTCAGTTTTTGTTGTTGTTTTTACTTAGTTTTTAGTGTTTTTCACCTTCCCCATACTCCATCTTCATCATCGCATCATCATCTTCATCTCCAAAAAAATCAGAAAATTCACCATATCCACCCATTCACCTCATTTCCCCTCATTTGTGCATGCGAGAGAGCGAGAGAGAACTTTTGTGCTTGTATGTGCTTGTGTTTTCTTGAGTTTTCTTGTAGGTACAGAGCTCCAGTGCATCAGGAAAGCTTGGAAAAGGTAAAATTTTACTCTCTGTCAAAGATCTGCCGAGTGTGGCGGACCATCGCGATGGTCTGCAACCTTCGGAATTCTTGGTAGGCGACCACTCCACGAGGTAGGCGACCCTTGCGCATCTACGAATCCACAGGCGCATCTCAAAAATTCACACTTTGGTGGACCATCGCGATTGGCTCGGACCATCGCGATTGTGTCGCACCATCGCGATAGGCTCACGCCATCGCGACGGCTCGGCCGGACCATCGCGACGGTCCACTTGGACCATCGCGATTGTTCAGCTGACCCCGGACCATCGCGATTGGCCCATGCCATCGCCACGACGGTGCCACGTGTCAAGATAGACCATCGCGACGGTTCAATTTTCGGACCATCGCGACAGCCCAAAATCGGACCATCGCGATTGGCTCACGCCATCGCACTTGTGACCATCGCGACGGTTCACTTCGGACCATCGCGATTGTCCACCTTTGACCGTTGACCCGCGCCTTCGCGATTGTCCGCCTGATCGGGCCATCGCGACGGTTCGACCTCACGCCATCGCGACCGCTCAAAACTGGACCATCGCGATCGTTCACTTCGGGCCATCGCGACGGTTCATCTTTTCGCGCCATCGCGACTGTCCGAATTCCACGTCATCGCGACGGTTCGCTTGGACCATCGCGACGGTCCCAGACCATCGTGATTGTGCACCCCCATCGCAAATTTAGGGTTCCATTTTTTGACCAATTTTGGGGGTATTTTTGAGAAATTTTTGGACCATTAGACTCATAGGAGACCCCTTAGCTCATATTTGAAGGAAAACCTGATTGTCAGTTTTTACCCCCCAGGGCCTGAACGCTCATAACTTTTTCATCCGAAGTCCGTTTTTTGAGCTTAATAGCTCGTTAGAAAGCTCGTGACGAGTACTACGTGACGTCAACTGTTTTTTTCATAAAGAATGCATCTATTTTCGGATAAGCTATTTTGAGGTTCACCTAGTTTGGGACCAGAAAGCCAGGGGGCAAGTATTGAAAAATTGGGCAAAAGGGAAGGGACTTAAGAGGTGCATATACTCAAGTGCTTGATCATCCAACTGTGAATTGGTCTAAAATTGGATTTTTTCCAGGACTAGCAAGGGCAATCAAAGGCAACCACGGCAAGGCAGTGAAGGGCATAAAGCTTGGGAAGCGCGGCTTCTTGGGCATCAGAGCAACCAGAAAAGCTGACTCGAGGTTGGAAGACTACTTAACCCCCTCAGTCAATTCTTAGCTTAGGCTAAACGGTAGTGTTTTGGATTTAAGTCGATAGGAACGCCTCAAGTTCAAGATATTTAATTCTTTCAAGTCCAAGACCAAAGTAAAGGTGTGTGTGACGAAAACCTAAAGGAAAGAACCTAAGTCTGACAGAACGAGAACTCAAAATCATAACGGAAAGTCGAATTCCTGACGCATATATTAAGACAAGAATCTAAAGAAATCTAAAAAGGATCAAGAAAGTAATAACAAAGAATCGGTGACGATCTAAGTGTGTAATTGAGGGTGCAAGGAAGAAAATTAATGAACCTTAGATCAGGGAGACACATAGGTAAGTCGGACCGACGAAGCCTTAAATCATCAGAAGCAAGTGTAAGAACTACTGCACGATCGTGGGCTCAACAATTGAATAGTAATTATCCCTACGAGAGCTCAGATACTAGCGAATCAGAAATGGCATTTAGCAGAGATAGACCGGAAGGAGGGTCTAATGTAGCATACTTAGAAAAACCTGAAGGACCCTATAGAACACAACTAGAGTTTCTCCGAACCAACCGCTTAGGTGCTCGCATCTATGAGGATGGTTTGCAAAGGCAAGTGGTGCAACTGCACAACCCTGATCAACCCATTGGACTGGAAAGACCAGTGGTGAAATTTGAGAGAGACGCTTACATAGACAAAGAAGGAACCATGTATGTCCTAAGTACGCAGCCAAACGATACGACTGAGTTTGGCACAATTCAATTAGAGACGGAAGCGAAATTTCAAGGAAAAGAACCGTTAGAAGAACCTAGAACACCTAGAGGGAAATCTGTATTAACAAGAGTACTCATCCCAGAGTGGATCCCTCAAGATAACAGGAGCACCGAGTTGTTCGTAAATAAAGAGACAGATGAAGCCTTTTGGAGGTACAGAAAGGAACACCCTGGTGAGATAGGCATCATTACAATTTATGAATTCAAGGGCCCGGATACACCTGGAAAGGTTGTATACCTGGATGAGACTTCAGAAAGAGTCTTTGTGGTGCCTGATCGCGCTAAAAACACATACACATGGAGAGGTGAATTGGTATTCCCTCCATCTAGAACAAACATGAATACAAGTCAACAAGGGGCAGGAACATCCTCAGCCCATGGAAATCAAAGAGAGGGAAATAAAGAGAGACCGGAAGTAAGCTTTAATCATCCCATAGGGAGAGATAGAACAACCACAGATACTAATAGAGCGGATAGACAAAGAGATCATGGAGTACCAGGTGGTAGAGATGATTTTCCTCTACCTAGACCACGTGAACACACAAGGGTATTGAGACCCACTCAATTAGTAAAATCAATGAAAAATTATTTTGATGGGACAGGAGATCCCTATGACCATGTCGCAGAATTCAAGCAAGTACTAAGAGCAGAACAAGTCGAAGACATGTTCACGCAATACAATGCATTTGGACTAACGTTAAAGAATACGGCTTTAACTTCGTTCCAACCTTTGCAACAAAGGCAATTTAGAGACATCCATCACTTTTTAGAGTCATTCATCACCGAATTCTCTAAAAGTGGGATTAGACATGACACGTCTTCGTTGATTCATAGCTTTAAACAAACCCCTCAGGAAACAGTTAGACTGGCAGGACGTAGGTTTAGACAATATGTCGAACGATGTCCAATGCAAGAGCTACCCTCACAAGCCAAACAAGTATCACTGTTCCTAGATGGCTTGTTGAGCGCTAAACTACGCTCCTATGTGTACCTAAAGGAACCCAGAACGCTAGAGGAGTGTGTAAGAATATGTATAGACATCGAGGACAACCTAGGAGATGAATTAGAACTCTCAAAGGTCTATAAGGACTCAGATTGTTCTTCTCTAGCATCCACAAAATTGTCTAATTCGATAGAGGACCTAGCAGAAAAAGTGGCCCAAAAACTAGGAGTTTCTAGTAAACAGGTGCCCAAGCTACCAACTAATGTACGTTGTTACACTTGTGGTGGAAATCATTTGGCAAACGTGTGTCCCAATGCACCACAACCTCAAGCCAACCCTAGTGGCCAATATTGTACAATTGAGAGAAGATACACGAATCATACGGCTCAGGACTGCCCATACAACAAACAAACCGTGAGACAGAACTATCCGCAAGCATACCAGCAGCCAGGTAGGTATCAAGGCCAATACAATGCTCAGCCTTATTACTATAGGCCTCCTCAGAACTACCCATACCAGGCTCAACAGAGACCTCAACCCGTCTTAGCTCAGTAGCCACCCCCACCAGCGAATGTCATCTCAGTCAAATACGCTGCTGCAGAAGAGAACCTAAGTAGGGCCTTAGTGCCTTCTTCACCCTTGATCACAGAAAGTGACCCGAACTCAAATAGTTTTGACTCTACTCATGTAACTAGTCCACCCGCTTATTACACGGAGTCACCAGAACATGTGGAGACATATCATTATGATAGTCCACCAATGGAACCTAGTTGGGAGCCAGACTATGCTAATGTGA
Source organism: Ceratopteris richardii (assembly GCA_020310875.1). Taxonomy (NCBI): domain Eukaryota; kingdom Viridiplantae; phylum Streptophyta; class Polypodiopsida; order Polypodiales; family Pteridaceae; genus Ceratopteris; species Ceratopteris richardii. The sequence continues at coordinate 122,609,760 of CM035426.1, forward strand.
TGTACGCAAACCCAAACCCACGGCCCCAATTGAGACAACAGAGACCACAGGGCCCTAGAGGACCATGCTTTAGGTGCCAAGGAGATCACTTCATTAAGGATTGTCCACATCCCCCAATAGCAAGGCAATCACAGTACTATAACATACAAGGCTTTTGTGCCGACTGTGGCAAAGAGCACATAATCAAAGATTGTCCTAAGAACCCAGTTAACGCTTCGAATGTGACACCGATCAACGTGATAGGTATTGTAAACAACGCAGATGGATCCAACCCTACATACGTGCCTATCCAAGCTATAACCAGAGCCCAGGCGCTCTTACAAAACCAACAGCTTAATCAAGAGAAAGTAGCCGGAACTAGTGAAGTTGCAGAATCTAGCAGTAAAAAGACAAAGTCTTGGAAAGATTCTAGAGAAAGAATCAAGAGAAAGTGGAGTAAAAAGATAAGTGAGTTGGAAGGAAGTTTAAGGGAATCCAGAGCCAAAATACAAGAATTGGCTTCACAAGAATTAAACCAAGAAAAACCAGCTCAAAAATCAGGATCAGTTTTGGCGGAACCCATACCAGAAGATCTAGACATGATGTTTCGTGCATATCAGGCTAGATTAAAAGAGGGACCTCAAGTAACGGAAATGAGTAAAAACTACCCTCGGGCTGATCTAGAAATTGAGAGAACTAAACTTTGCATGAAAATGGTAGAATTAGCACAAGCTTTGTTTGAGGCCTCTAGATATCTTAATTGGAATAACATGGCAAAACCGGAACTACACTTGATAGAAAGCAAAGAAAAAAAGGATCAGCATAGGAACCCTATTGTCACAGAGACATAGGAAAGGAATGCACCATCCCTGTCTCAAGTACCCAATACAGAAAGTCAAGATAACCTATCTTCCATACATAGGTACTCACATGAATTTTTGAGAGAAATACAAGAAGAGAAGTGGAGAAAGGAACAAGAAACCCACCCTCCTATTCAAGAAATAGACGATTTGCAGGAACAATTTCCCCAAGACATCCCCTCTATATATGATGATGTAGAGGTGGAACAACTGAGTGAACCCACAGGATTTGAATCTAATTCTTTACAAGAATTACCTCAGTTCACAGGACCTTGGGAAGCAAAGTCTATTAGTATGAGAGCACCCACGATAATAGTGAGGAATGAAGAATCAGTGATCCCAAGGAACACGGAAGTGATCAAGAACACTAAAGTACAGTGTAATCTCACTCTGGAGGAATTGTTAAAGGTAAAACCAGAATTGTGGAAGCACGTAGCAAATCAGTTCCCTGAGCTTGCTACCACACCCTCTCAGATAGGATCACAAAATAAGGTACCAGAGATACCCGTGGAAAAGATTGGAGATGTAAGTGAAGGAGAGGAAGGTAACACTTATCTTCCGATAACCCATCAGGGCTACACCACGAAAGCCATCCTATATTCAGGAGCCGGCGTAGCCATAGCTACCACCGCTTTGTGGAAACGTTGGGGTAAGCCAGCACTCAGACCCACCAGGATGAAACTACAAATGGCTGATGGACACATAGAAAAACCATTAGGCTTACTAGAAGGCATATCTCTCACCACTTGCGGTGTAGAATTTGAGCATACCTTTGCCATTTGTGACTTTGCGAAAAATCGTGCTTATGAGATGATATTGGGACGACCATTCATGCGTCAGTTGCAAATTGTACAAGATTGGGGAACTAATTCTTTGTACTTGCAACATTTAGGAGTGACTACCAAAGTCAATCTTAAAGACTATTCACACAGAGATGTACCCCCAATACAATGGAATACCATCCATAAGACACCAGTAGAGACGGAATCCGTGCACTCATTAGAATCAGATCCTTCTTGGTTGCATGAGGATACCCATTTATGGATGTGTAAAGTAGCCAAACAAGAGGAAGAACGATTAGAAACAAGGACCTTAGGTGCAGAACAACATCCACGAACCCTTCAAGATCCAGCATATGCACCTGTAGTATTCCCAGACGAAGAGTTTGAACCCCATGGTTGGGCGGAAATCCTAGCAACCATGGATGTAGCCATCAATGAAGAACAATGGACACCCCACTGTGACGAGGATGGCTATGACATTTCAGTTTTCACGATAAAGCCAATCATGGGCGATGCAATTTTAGAAGAGTGTGAACCGAACACTGATGCATTTGAGGATGCAAGCGATTTTGATTTAGAATCAATTATCATGGACCCACCCTTTGCATCAGAGGAAGAATATTTCTACGAAGTAGAGACTCACACTCAGAGACACGAGGACATTACGAACGAGGTGAGGTTAGCCACAGAAGTGACTAACAAGAGTGAAGGTAAGAAAAGAAAGAAGCAAGCAACCATGTCAGAAAAAGAAGAATCTTTATTTGAAGTACTCGAGAATTTCAAGAAATACGAAATCGAAGATAGAAGAATCATGGTACGAATGCCTAATAGAAAGGTAAATGATGGACAAGTATATGATAACCGAGAGAAAACCAAGAAAATAATAGTTGCTATCGAAGGAGAAGAAGAAAAATGCACATACATAGGGCATGATTTGACAACTGAAGAAGAAGAAGAGCTAGTTGCCCTATTGCGTGAATATAGAGATGTTTTTGCGTGGAGTTACAAAGATTTGAAAGGAGTAGATCCAGATATATGTTCTCATAGAATCCCCATGACTCCAGATGCAAAACCGACAAAACAAAAACCTTACACGTACAATGATAACTACGCTGCGAAGATTAAAGAGGAGATAGATCGATTGATAGAAGTAGGATTCATTTACGAAATTGAGCATACCGAATGGGTATCCCCCATTGTGGTTGTGCCCAAGAAGAATGGAAAATTGCGTGTGTGTATTAACCTTAAAAAAGTTAATGCTGCCACGATTAGAGACAGTTATCCTCTTCCTATCACGGAACATTTATTGGAAAGAGTTGCGGGCAAGGAAGTTTACAGCTTTCTTGATGGTTTTTCAGGCTATAATCAAGTACCCATTGCTCCAGAAGATCAGCACAAGACGGCTTTTGCCACAGAATGGGGCATCTTTGCATTTCGTGTAATGCCATTTGGCTTAACAAATGCACCCGCCACTTTCCAGCGACTCATGTGTCATGTTTTTAAGGCATTCTTACGCAAGAGCTTGGAAGTTTATGTCGATGACATATGCGCTCATTCAAATGTAAGACAGACACATATCCCAGAGTTAAGACAAATATTTGACAAATGTCAAGAATATCAGGTTTGTTTGAACCCAGAAAAATGCGTTTTCATGGTCAGACAAGGCAAAATTCTAGGACAGATTGTGTCAAAAAATGGAATCTCTACGGATGAGGAAAAAGTGAAGGTAATTGCGGATCTACCCAGACCAACTAATGTGAAAGAAGTACAGGCATTTATGGGCCATTGCGGTTATTATAGGAGATTCATACACATGTATGCAATCATTGCCAAGCCTTTGTACTCTCTTTTAACCAATTTTGAATGGACAGATGAATGTGAAAATTCATTCAATGAACTTAAACGACGCTTGTGCTCAGCACCTATATTGACAACCCCAGATTGGAGTAAGCCATTCCATGTACATGTGGATGCATCCAATTATGCCATAGGATGTGTGTTAGCACAACCCACGAATGAAGGTAACATAGATCTCCCCATAGCTTACGCGAGCAGACAATTGAACGCAGCAAAAAGAAATTACACCATGACGGAACGAGAAGGATTAGGGATGATCTACGCAGTAAAGAAGTTTAGGCACTACTTGTTGGCCAACAAATTCAAGTTCTTTACAGATCATCAAGCCCTATTGTACCTAGTCAACAAACCCTGTAACACAGGACATTTAATACGCTGGTTTCTATTACTCATGGAGTATGATTTTGAAGTAGTAGTCAGGAAAGGAAAAACACATCTTAGAGCTGACCACCTCTCAAGATTAACCTCAGGAGAAGCTCCTCAAGGAGTAGCGGATGAATTACCAGATGCATACTTGTTTAACCTTGAGATAGCACCAGAATGGGCTAAGCCTATAGTCCCTATTCTGACATACGGACCCAAGAATCCTAGGATAAAGATCAAAGAAGGAGAGATTACCAAGTCTCAGAGATATCAAATAATGGCAGGAAGCATATATAAACAGGATAATCAAAAGATTCTTGCTTGTTGTGTAGATGAATCAGAACATGCGAATTGGTTGCAATTAGCACACATAGGTGCACTAAAGAAACATTATTCAAAACATCGAACACTACAGACTCTGCAAAGACTAGGAGTATATTGGCCTTCTATGGAAGCAGATGTCTACAAGTTGTGCAAAGAGTGCCAGGTGTGTTGTGAAAGACCACCAGTAGAGCATGCTACATTATATCATGTGTCTCTCACACCAGACTGGAGTGAACCTTTAGTGACATACTTGAGGACGAACACATTCCCTCAAGGAATGGCCTTAGCTCGACAACCCAGTTTAGAGCAGGAAGCTCAAGACTATTCACTTATTGGCGATAATTTATACAAAAGAGGACGAGATGGATATCTAAGACAATGCGTTCATGAAAGCGATTATCTGAGCATACTAGAGACTGCACACCAAGGTGTTGCAGGAGGTCACTTTGGACCAGATAGGATAGTCAAAGCCATTCTCTTTGCAGGATTATGGTGGCCCACTCTTCACATGGATGCTCATACCTATGTAAAGAGATGTGATGTGTGCCAAAGAACTCAGTTTCCTACTCGCAGAGATGAAATGCCATTGAAACCCATGATGGGCGGACGTGCATTTTCAAAGTGGGGTATAGACTTTGTAGGACCCATCAACCCCCCTGCAAAAGGTACACATGCGGAATACATTATTGTTGCCACAGATTATCTAACCAAATGGGTAGAGGCAAAAGCCACAAAAAAGAATGATGCACACACAACTGCAAAATTCTTATTTGAAAATGTCTTTACAAGATATGGATTGCCTATAGAGTTAGTGAGCGATCGAGGCACTCACTTTCTAAACCAAGTCATTGAATATTTGTTACAGGATTTTATGGTGATTCACAAGAAATCTGCACCATATCATCCTCAGGCCAATGGTCAGGCTGAAAGCACTAACAAGATACTTTGTACCGTACTGACGAAACTTGTGAACAATAAACGTTCAGATTCGGACAAACAGTTACACCACGCTGTTTGGGCATATCGAGTGGCCTACAAGACCGTACTCAATGCAACTCCCTTTCAGATGGTTTTTGGTCAGAATGCAGTGCTTCCTTTGGACTTCTTGATACCGACCCTTAAGGTTGCACAAGAACATCAGTGGACCGGCCATGAATTATCAGCGAGAATAATGGACTTGGAACGATTAGGAGAAACCAGGCTGAAAGCAGCAGCAGGAATATACGCAGCGAAGAAGCGACAGAAAGCATATTTTGATGCACATGTGAAAGATAAAGGCTTAAAAGAAGGAGATTTAGTTCTAGTGTATACGCTGAAACAGCACGCACGGAAGTTAGAAAAGCGAGGTTATGGACCTATGATCATTAACAGACTTTCGACAAGTGGAGCAGTACAGTTAGCCACCTTAGAAGGAGATATAATGCCTAATTACATTAGTGGCTGTAGAGTTAGGTTATATCAAGAACCTCTTACTGAGGATATGCTTAGACGACTCACGTTGGCAAAGAAGCGTAAAGAGGAAGAAAATAGAATACGAGCGGAAGCTCAGGCAGAAGCAATAGAACGCATTAAACGCATGAAGTTAAGAAGACAAGGACTAGGGAGAGAGCATTATAACCATCTGGAAACATCACCCAGATATCCCATGGCCATGTGTCAAATAAAGTCAACCACTCATCCTAGCATAGTGGACAGGAGACCATTCATTACAGTTAGGCTAGAGCACGGCAACCCTTGCCAAGAACTCAGGGCTTTAATTTACTCAGGTGCTGCGACTAGTGCGATTAGATGGTCCCACTATAAGGATTCAGGAATAGAAATGTGGCCAATTGAGGCATACCTCGTAGGCCTAGGAGGCATGGAAACCCCTTGCATGGGTGAGGTGGACCTTCCTATCCTCATTAAGGATGTGACCATGACAGCGAAGCTACTAGTGTGCCATGATGACGACCTGATAGAACCCCTAATCCTTGGCCAAGATTGGCTATACGATCACTCAGTGGACCTAAATCTTAGACAAGGCTCCTTACAGATTGGAACCTTAGAGCAGAAGCGAGTGATACCGCTTGACTTCCCTAACGGCATTCCGACGGAGGTTTGTAACCCTAGACCCTATGAAATACATGCGACGGAAGACCGGAAGATCTTTAATCAGACCAGTCACGTTACGTCTACACCAACCCACTCGGGCTTGGCTATGGACAGTTGTCAATCAGAAGGACGACAGGAGATATTCCCCGGGGCTTCCTGCAAACTAGAAGAGGCAGCTACCCATCCGCTAGGGCAGATGGACACAATCAGCGGTCAGGTGGGTTTCATCAGCGGCCAAATGAGCACAACACCCTGCGGTGCTCATCCTTCCAAACTTGCTGCGGACTGGCCTAGATTAAAGTTAAAGAACGAACCACTTCCTAATGGGCAGGTCACGCAAGTGTTGGATCTCCCTTCTTTTCCAAAGCAAAGCGTCCACCCGACCTCTCAACCACAACAGATTCAACCACGACGAAGGAACCCAGACCGACGGCAGTGTCAGAAGACACAACAAGGAAAGCAGTCTAGGCCACCCAAAGGAAGCGGCACCAGACAAATATGGGTGCCAAAAGGACAAAAAGCACCGAAGAGCTCCAACCAAGCAGAGATCGACAAGAAAAAGGCAGGGTAGAAACAGAATCAGTATCCACCATCCCCTCGACCTTCTTCTACAGGTCCGAGCATTCGACAAATTTGGATCGCCAAGAAATACCTTACCCATAGACCCACACCCACGCAGATTTGGGTACCCAAACCATGTATCATAGCTCAACCCTTAAGCCATGTAATATATACCCCTCACAAATCTTTCCACCCCTCAATACCACCACACCCGATACTACCTTTTACCCCTCCGCAGAAACCCACCACCCACTCAAAGACTCTTAGGAAATGGATACCGAAGAGTGTCCAACCGTCTTCCCCTAACCCATTGTCTAACTACCCCCCGACTAACATACAACCTTGTAATAAATCACTAACCTTTAAACCTTGTATAAATTCACCCACCATCATCACACATCACTCATAATCTTATCTCATCAAGAAACGTATGCATAATCTGAAACGTGTAGGTGTCTAGAGATCTGCACTAATGCTGCAAGAAGCATTGCATCCATCACATCACAGCACTTGGCTACACGGGTTACGCATCAGTTATGGAAAGGGATTGCGGTCTCACTTTAATGGGATCATAATTAATTTCCATGCTAATGTGTTAATCTTTTGTAGCAGATCTCTCTCATTAGTGCATCAGTCATCATGCAAACCGACGAAGGACCATCAGAAGCAGGCCCCAACGTAGCTGCAGTGCCCCTCACTGTTTTACGAGCAGAATCCCACCCGACTGCTCCACCACCAGAATTCCAAGGATTTCCAGGGCCCATGCCGATCGATAACCCACCTATGGGCTACACAGAAAAGATACACCGTAACTCCCACTGGTTTCAGGGACTTGCAGGACCCTTAGCGGACCCGGATTTTATATTTGAATCTAATTTGACGTTTGATGACCGCACTTGGGGAAAATACCAATTCTTCTCCAGAGAGTTTGAAGGCCTACAGAACACTCAGGACTTAACTCATGTTTGGCCAGAGCTGGCTTCACGGAGTATTTCAGTGATCCTCTGCCCAAACCTAACTTTTATAGGTGTTATTATTTAATCACTACTTTGCTGGCCTCAGAGAATAAGGATATCCCAGGAACTTTTATTTTGCCTTCTTTAGTGGATGATCCACCTTACAAAAGGTTTTATCTTTCGAAGGATTTAATCAGAGCTGCCATCAAGATTCATGGAACCCACACGCCCACAGATCGAGAAAGATTAGTTCCAGACCCTATGAAACGTGGGGATGTCACTAAGTGGGAGGAGATCTCAGCAATTACACCTGAGCTGTCAAAGCCGCTACGGATATGCATGCAACACTTCGCATTCCCCGCTCAGGACAGATTCACCATGCCACATAAAAGAATATGGTTTGGATTGTACTTAGCCTGTACTGGACCTCAAACTGTCGATCTGGCGAGCTGGATCATTGATCAAATGTATTTGGCACAACACAGATGGGAACGAAAGAAAGTGCTTAATGGATGTTGTGCGCTGACAAGAATTGTTTATATGTGCTTGGCTTATGACTTGCCAATTGAACGTGCATTAACAGGAGAAGAGCTGAAGGCATTCAAAGGAACGACGAAGAAAGCCAGGAAGCCCAGCAGAGCACGGGCAGGTAAGCGCATGAGAGGCATTATTCCTTGCCTTCAAGTGCCAGAGTCACCATCACCACAACCCTCTCCAGAGCGATCACCGACAGAAGCCGCTCCCACAGTGCAACCCATTCGAATAAGGTTATCTAGACCAGTGGTAACGGAGAGCACTACTAGTACCGTTGCACCTCAGGCAGCTACAACCACAGAACCCACCACCACGACAGCAGAAGCTCCCACCACTATTGGTGCGGAAGCCTTTTCTTTCCCATTACCACACATGGAGGCAGAACCAATAAACACAACATTCGATTTTGAAATGCCTGATGCATTCTCAAATGAGTTCCATTTTTCAGAGGCACAAATGTTCTCTCAAGAATATGAACGCCCGAGTTACCCTACCACACCGCGGGATCAGCCACAGGGACAAGTGGTGTCGAGCTCTGATGACGAGAGAACAGCCACCGATGACGATGAAGGTGACGATGAAGCCAGCCAGGGCACGCACGATTCCCAAGAACAAGGACAGACAGATGGCCAAGGCCAACCAACCGAGGCACAAGGTGACACCAGCACGCATGAAGAGGAGACTTTCGAAGCAGCAGCTTACACGCTGGCCATCAAGAAATTATATCGTACAATGGAGAAAGTCTGGGCACGGAAGAAATTGACTGAAGAAGAGAGCCAAACCATAATCGAACAAGAACTCATCTCCGGAGGATTTGAAGAAGTCTACATCAGAGGGTTTAGAGAACTGGTCAAATCCATTGGCCCGGTCGAAGCATTGAGATATTTACAAAGGAAGCCACTCCCCCAATATGACCCTCGCAGAGTTCGCTTGTTATCGAAGCCCGGTGAATATATTCGAGTTCCGGTGAGTGCTCAATCATCCCACCAGGCGCAAGAGGCACGCCTACGTCCGGAAAGATCCTTCACCGAAGAAGCTATCCTAGTCGACTCCCCACCACGTACTACCGTTGTACATACTACCACTATCCTTGAAATAACATCCACACCTTCTACTCCTCTCTCACCTCATGTTTCACCAACCCATCCTGTATCCCCTGCAAACCCACCTGCTCCTCCAACAGCCACACCAGTCCACGGCAACATAGCCACCGCCTTTGCCCTGCCCATTCATGCCACCATGCCCGCACCCACCCCACCTCGTCTACATGTTAACCCCTTCATCCCTTCATCCTTCCCATCTTTTCCCCCACCTTTAAGACACCCTTTCACCTTTCTAACCCCACTAACCTTCTCACCAGTTTCACCTCCCCAACCCACTGTAACCCCTATTTCCCCTTTTCACCAAGCTGCTCCGACCATTCCCCCTGTAAATTACTCTACATTTGTAAATCCCGTCTTCACACCGACACAACCACCCAAAAGGGGATGCTAGAGAAGAACAATCTGAGTCCTTATAGACCTTTGAGAGTTCTAATTCATCTCCTAGGTTGTCCTCGATGTCTATACATATTCTTACACACTCCTCTAGCGTTCTGGGTTCCTTTAGGTACACATAGGAGCGTAGTTTAGCGCTCAACAAGCCATCTAGGAACAGTGATACTTGTTTGGCTTGTGAGGGTAGCTCTTGCATTGGACATCGTTCGACATATTGTCTGAACCTACGTCCTGCCAGTGTAACTGTTTCCTGAGGGGTTTGTTTAAAGCTATGAATCAACGAAGACGTGTCATGTCTAATCCCACTTTTAGAGAATTCGGTGATGAATGACTCTAAAAAGTGATGGATGTCTCTAAATTGCCTTTGTTGCAAAGGTTGGAACCAAGTTAAAGCCGTATTCTTTAACGTTAGTCCAAATGCATTGTATTGCGTGAACATGTCTTCGACTTGTTCTGCTCTTAGTACTTGCTTGAATTCTGCGACATGGTCATAGGGATCTCCTGTCCCATCAAAATAATTTTTCATTGATTTTACTAATTGAGTGGGTCTCAATACCCTTGTGTGTTCACGTGGTCTAGGTAGAGGAAAATCATCTCTACCACCTGGTACTCCATGATCTCTTTGTCTATCCGCTCTATTAGTATCTGTGGTTGTTCTATCTCTCCCTATGGGATGATTAAAGCTTACTTCCGGTCTCTCTTTATTTCCCTCTCTTTGATTTCCATGGGCTGAGGATGTTCCTGCCCCTTGTTGACTTGTATTCATGTTTGTTCTAGATGGAGGGAATACCAATTCACCTCTCCATGTGTATGTGTTTTTAGCGCGATCAGGCACCACAAAGACTCTTTCTGAAGTCTCATCCAGGTATACAACCTTTCCAGGTGTATCCGGGCCCTTGAATTCATAAATTGTAATGATGCCTATCTCACCAGGGTGTTCCTTTCTGTACCTCCAAAAGGCTTCATCTGTCTCTTTATTTACGAACAACTCGGTGCTCCTGTTATCTTGAGGGATCCACTCTGGGATGAGTACTCTTGTTAATACAGATTTCCCTCTAGGTGTTCTAGGTTCTTCTAACGGTTCTTTTCCTTGAAATTTCGCTTCCGTCTCTAATTGAATTGTGCCAAACTCAGTCGTATCGTTTGGCTGCGTACTTAGGACATACATGGTTCCTTCTTTGTCTATGTAAGCGTCTCTCTCAAATTTCACCACTGGTCTTTCCAGTCCAATGGGTTGATCAGGGTTGTGCAGTTGCACCACTTGCCTTTGCAAACCATCCTCATAGATGCGAGCACCTAAGCGGTTGGTTCGGAGAAACTCTAGTTGTGTTCTATAGGGTCCTTCAGGTTTTTCTAAGTATGCTACATTAGACCCTCCTTCCGGTCTATCTCTGCTAAATGCCATTTCTGATTCGCTAGTATCTGAGCTCTCGTAGGGATAATTACTATTCAATTGTTGAGCCCACGATCGTGCAGTAGTTCTTACACTTGCTTCTGATGATTTAAGGCTTCGTCGGTCCGACTTACCTATGTGTCTCCCTGATCTAAGGTTCATTAATTTTCTTCCTTGCACCCTCAATTACACACTTAGATCGTCACCGATTCTTTGTTATTACTTTCTTGATCCTTTTTAGATTTCTTTAGATTCTTGTCTTAATATATGCATCAGGAATTCGACTTTCCGTTATGATTTTGAGTTCTCGTTCTGTCAGACTTAGGTTCTTTCCTTTAGGTTTTCGTCACACACACCTTTACTTTGGTCTTGGACTTGAAAGAATTAAATATCTTGAACTTGAGGCGTTCCTATCGACTTAAATCCAAAACACTACCGTTTAGCCTAAGCTAAGAATTGACTGAGGGGGTTAAGTAGTCTTCCAACCTTGAGTCAGCTTTTCTGGTTGCTCTGATGCCCAAGAAGCCGCGCTTCCCAAGCTTTATGCCCTTCATTGCCTTGCCGTGGTTGCCTTTGATTGCCCTTGCTAGTCCTGGAAAAAATCCAATTTTAGACCAATTCACAGTTGGATGATCAAGCACTTGAGTATATGCACCTCTTAAGTCCCTTCCCTTTTGCCCAATTTTTCAATACTTGCCCCCTGGCTTTCTGGTCCCAAACTAGGTGAACCTCAAAATAGCTTATCCGAAAATAGATGCATTCTTTATGAAAAAAACAGTTGACGTCACGTAGTACTCGTCACGAGCTTTCTAATGAGCTATTAAGCTCAAAAAACGGACTTCGGATGAAAAAGTTATGAGCGTTCAGGCCCTGGGGGATAAAAACTGACAATCAAGTTTTCCTTCAAATATGAGCTAAGGGGTCTCCTATGAGTCTAATGGTCCAAAAATTTCTCAAAAATACCCCCAAAATTGGTCAAAAAATGGAACCCTAAATTTGCGATGGGGGTGCACAATCGCGATGGTCTGGGACCGTCGCGATGGTCCAAGCGAACCGTCGCGATGGCGTGGAATTTGGACAGTCGCGATGGCGCGAAAAGATGAACCGTCGCGATGGCCCGAAGTGAACGATCGCGATGGTCCAGTTTTGAGCGGTCGCGATGGCGTGAGGTCGAACCGTCGCGATGGCCCGATCAGGCGGACAATCGCGAAGGCGCGGGTCAACGGTCAAAGGTGGACAATCGCGATGGTCCGAAGTGAACCGTCGCGATGGTCACAAGTGCGATGGCGTGAGCCAATCGCGATGGTCCGATTTTGGGCTGTCGCGATGGTCCGAAAATTGAACCGTCGCGATGGTCTATCTTGACACGTGGCACCATCGTGGCGATGGCATGGGCCAATCGCGATGGTCCGGGGTCAGCTGAACAATCGCGATGGTCCAAGTGGACTGTCGCGATGGTCCGGCCGAGCCGTCGCGATGGCGTGAGCCTATCGCGATGGTGCGACACAATCGCGATGGTCCGAGCCAATCGCGATGGTCCACCAAAGTGTGAATTTTTGAGATGCGCCTGTGGATTCGTAGATGCGCAAGGGTCGCCTACCTCGTGGAGTGGTCGCCTACCAAGAATTCCGAAGGTTGCAGACCATCGCGATGGTCCGCCACACTCGGCAGATCTTTGACAGAGAGTAAAATTTTACCTTTTCCAAGCTTTCCTGATGCACTGGAGCTCTGTACCTACAAGAAAACTCAAGAAAACACAAGCACATACAAGCACAAAAGTTCTCTCTCGCTCTCTCGCATGCACAAATGAGGGGAAATGAGGTGAATGGGTGGATATGGTGAATTTTCTGATTTTTTTGGAGATGAAGATGATGATGCGATGATGAAGATGGAGTATGGGGAAGGTGAAAAACACTAAAAACTAAGTAAAAACAACAACAAAAACTGAAATTTTTACCTTCCAACGCCACTTCTTGCTATACTCTTACCATCACACATTCGTCCTAGACTCGATCCCCGGCAACGGCGCCAAATTTGGTGTTGCTCTAGCACAATGGTGAGAACCACGTTAAGAAGCTTCACCTCCTTAATGTCAATCCGCGGAAGAGGTAGGAGTGATATGAAGATCGTGAACGTGAGATGAGGTGAGAGTGAAGGTGAGAAGCACCAAAATGCACACACGCATACACACACACAATGAAGAGACAAGCAAGACACAATGGAAGGTGAGAAATTAGCTCTATTACTCCAGAACACTATTACAAGCTCAAACTTGCTCTAAGCTCACACTAGCCAACATGAACCAACCTCAAAAATGAGCTCTCTAGCTCTTTTTATAGTTTCTAGACTAGTTTTGACCGGTTTCACATCTAGTGACCGGCCTAGTTAAAAAATAGGTCCTAGATGCTATTTGGAAGGGTAAACGGTATCTAAAAATAACGAAAATTAGTACGCGTATTCTACCTAAGCTCCTCAAGCTCGAGGACTCCTCGGCTTGCACAAAATGGATCTATGAATTAGAAAATGGGATTTTGTCTATATTACATATGTTACAAGAGTGATGAAAATCACTGTTGGATGTTTGAAGAGGTAATAAAAACATAGTTGTTTGAAAAAATGATCCGACTGGCTCCCTGCTCCGTCTTTACATGCTTCCACATCGTCTGTGCCTCTGACTGTGCCTCTGACTGCTTCCAACAGCTGCTTCTTGCTCAACAAAGATATGCATGAGCTACCAAGCATGAAGCAAACAGCACTAGTGGAAGCAGTAGTGATCCCATGTGGGATAAAAAATCCAAGTACCTAGGTACTACTCAAGTAGCAAAAGATGTGCTTAACTGCTTGCCAATGCTTGACACCTGAGCAATGCATACTGTTAATATGAGAGACAACAAACTGAATATCAGGCCAAGTTATGCATAAGTAAATCAATCATCCAAAGGCCTACTTGTAGAGAGCAACATCAAATGCATCTTCAGCATAATGAAAACTCAATCTAAACATGTTTCCATAAGAGTGGCAATAGGTTTACAATCTTTAAGGCCAAAATATTGCAATAATGTGCCAATATATTTTGTTCAACACAAAGCTATTCCCCTATCAACTTGCATAAACTGAATGCCCAAATAATGATGCAAATGCTCCAAATTTGACATCTTGAAAGAGGCATACAAATCAGCCTTAAAATCAGTAATATGCTTCCTCATTAGGACTAGTGAGCAGCATGTCATCAACATACACAACAATGATCATAAGCACATCATTTGCATGCTTAACATATAAGGTGCTCTTGGTTGGATTGTTCTCAATATCATGCACAATCAAGTAGGCATGTATCTTTTCACACTAAGCATGTGGTGCTTGCTTCAAACCATATAATGCCTTTTTCAACCTGCACACTTTGTTTTCATGCTCTTTCTACACAAAACCATGGAGTTGAAATACATACACTTGTTCATGTAAGTCACCATTCAGAAATGCAGTCTTAATGTCCAATTGATGTACGTAATGATGAATTGCAAGTGCACAGATGCTATGAATGGTGGTCATTTGAAATGTGGGTGCAAAGGTCTCATCAAAATCAATGCCTCTCTCTTTGGCATAACCTTTTGCAACAAGCCTAGCTTTATATCTATCAACTATTCCATCAGGTTTATGTTTCAACTTCTATACCCATTTAGTGCCAATGGCCCTTTTGCATAGAGGCAAATCACATAAGGACCAAGTACCATTCTTCATAATAGCATCATATTCTAATTGAATAGCAACTATCCAATTTTATTAATTTTGTGCTTCATCAAAAGAAAGATGATTATTCTCATCACAAAGACTAGAGACAACCATTGCATAGCAATCTGATGCAAAAGAAGCACTATGAGATTATGAACAAGTACGATATGGTAGAGATGCATCTAATTTGCTATCTTGCAAAGTCTATGTAGATAAAAAAAGACTCATAGATTAGCAATAGATGGCTTGCAACCATGCCAAGCCTCATATGGAGTGATGGATTGTAGTGCTTTGGTGGGACATCTATTAAGTACATATGGTGCATACATAATAGCCTCAAGCCAAAAGCTATGTGGTAACGCCTGACTTTTCACCATACACCTCACCATCTCCATGAGAGACCTATTCTTAATTTTTGCAACTCCATTTTTTTGAGGTCTATATGGCATTTTAAATTGATATTTTATCCTACACTTAGCCAAAAATGCTTTAAAGTCAGAAGACATGTATTCCTCCCTCGATCAAAATGAAGGGTGTCCAATTTACATGTTGATAGATTTCAACCATAATAAAAAAATATTTGAAGCACATAAACACTTTGGACTTTTCTTTCAATGGATACACCCATGCATGCTTGGAAAAATCATCAATAAAAGTCATGAAGTAAAGGTAATTCCCAAACGAAGGTGTCTGCATAGTACCACAGACATCACTATGAACAAGCTGCACTTTATGAGCAACTCAAACTGAACCATCTTTAGGGAAGGAAGAATGCTCCCATTACATGTTAAGAGGAGTTGTTAGCACATGTGATAATATTCCCTATATGGGCAGGTTCAAGTGAGCGGAAGAAGTTGTGGTGTGAGGTAATATGTTTGGTTGCCCCACTATCAAAGTACCAAACATTTGAGTCTGCTACAAACATACATTGCTCATGAAATATGGTTCATAGGTAGATACAATAGTAAATACCCATTCTTCATTCTGCACACTAGTAGGAGACTCGATTTTAGGTGTAGAGGCCTATGCAACAACCATTCAAGCCTTCTCCTTCTTTGTCTCTTTTGTGGCCAGTTTTGGATAACTCTTTATTACATGATCATATCCTTTACAATATTTGCAAAATTGTTCTTGCTTTTCTATTTTCTTCTCATCTTTTTCCTCCTTCACACATAATGGACGTGTTCTACCTGGATGATCTTTCTGCAACAAAACAGAGACTAAATCCTCAAATGTTAAGGCATTTGGATTGTCGTTCATCATCATTCAAAGAGTAGAAGCAGAAATCTGATATGAATATGGAAGACCATTGAGAGCAATTTGCACAAGTGAGACTTCATCAATAAAAATCAACTGCTCCTTCAAATCTTTGATCTTTGTCAAAAAACTATCCATAGAATATCCTTCACACATATGCTCACTCTCCAACCATTTTTAGAGGTAAGCAAAGCCTCATTTCTTGCATGGTATAAGCTTATTAGTATATCCCCAGCATCCTTTGTTGTTTAAGTTGCTCTATAATAGATGTATCAGGAATCATAACAAAAATAGGAATCTGAAGGTCATCATGTTCAACACCATCTTCATCACCTTCAATAATTGTATTCGCATGTTAGTAGGGTGTTTTTCAATACCCTGCAAAATATTCCATAGCCCTTTTGCTATCAATACATGATACATCATATGTGCTTATAACGGGTAATTGGTACCATCCAACTTGTCCTCAAGAACCACCATACAAAATACATCATTGTTTTCAGCCATGGCCATTGACCAAATACCTTGATCCAAAAAAAAATGATTGTATCCCAAAAATTTGAAAAGAACTATCATGTTGAGCTCTGCTAAACCTATAGTAAACTTTGAGTCGCTTGTACTGGCAAAGCAAAATTGTTATATATGTTTGGCAGAAAAGGATGAAATTCCTTGCATATGTGCTATGATAATGCATTCAAAGGCCAAAATGAGCTTAGATTGAAATTTTGATGCCAAGCTGATTTGAAATCATAATTATTAAAAATCAAGCCTTGAACATGACCAAAATTTATTCCGATGGTCACCAAAATTTTTTTCAGTAATCCGGCAGTCTGGTATTTCCGATGTGTAGGTTTCTCGAGTATTTGCCTAAATCATAGCTAAAGTCTCGAAGGCATGGATGACAAGTGGACCTATTATTTAGAGGCTTCATATCAAGAATTTCAGCTTTTAAGAAGTCTCAACCATTTTCTTAAATCATAGCTTACCAAAAATGTTAAAGAGGTTGATTGAGAGGTTCTTGCAAAATTGTAGGAGCATATAATATGAATCCAAGTCGTGAAACATGATCATGATCTCTACTCTCTTCCTCTTTGTAGTTAGCCATTTCTCACTAGCTCTCTTAGGAGTGAACTAGTTTTCACACTATTTTGTTAGCTTTTTCCTCTTTGTAGTTAGCCATTGCTCACTACCTCTCTTAGGAGCGAGCTACTTTTCAACACTATTTTGTTTTGGTTGTAAAGCCTTCTTCCAGTATCCATTTCAAGTGATTTTACTTGCATTTGATTACTCATAGAGTCTATTCAAGGTGATGTAAAATTCCTGACTATACTTCAAGTGATTTCTAAGTGAGGTTGTAAATAGTGAAGATGTGTCTTTGCACATAGGCAGATAGCAGTACAAACAACTAGTCTAACTTGCAGAGGTTGGTTCTCCCTACATGAGTATTCAAATCAAGTATTTTAAAGTGCTATGGATAGATGAAAATATCTAATTTTATTTAGAAAGTTTCATTATTTTTCTACATCTAGATTTTGCATGAGGCAAAATAGTGAGTCAAATCACTATGGAAAACAAAAGCACCTCAATACATATCAAGGGAGGAAGCTATAAGAAGGCAATCATTTTGAACTCTTCCTACTCCTTCACACTCAAAAGAAGCTTAGGAATCACAAAATCTTAAGCAATGGCTGAGTATGCTACCCAAATAGAGAAGTTGGAGAAAGGAAACTACCAACCTTGGAGATTTCGGGTCAGCAATTTCCTCATGGGCAAGGGACAATGGGGATTAGTTAGTGGAGCCGCACCTAGGCCTCAATATGTAGAGCCATTCACTGAAGCACAAGAAAGGGAAGTGAATGAGTGGATTGAAAGAGATGGGAGAGTCATATTCATTTTATCTCAACACATTAGTAACAGCATGATTGGTCATATCCAAGACTTGGACTCATCCAAGAAGGTGTGGGAGGCTTTGGAGAGATTACAACTTAAGAAAGACTTTAATTAGCAACATCAATGATTATATCCTCAAGGTAAAAGGGATTGCAGATGCCTTAGGATTAATAAGCAGTTCCATCGACGATGATGATTTGGTAGCTCATACATTAAATGGGCAGGGGGATGATGATAAATGGAGGCCATTCACTACTCAGTATATGTGAGAGACTCATTACCAGACTTTGAGCAATTAACTACACTCATGGTGACCAAGGAAATGAATCGCAATGGAGGCCATTCAAAGGGAAACAAAGCCCAAGTCTTTTATGTAGGTAAAGACAAAGGAAAGAGAGGTGGACACAATGGACAAGGCAAAGGTAGAGGAAGATCAAGCAATGATCAAGATGGTGTGAGGCAAAGGTATGGAAGAGGAAGAGCTAGAGGAAGAGGAGATCGACATCAAGGAAGGGACTACACAAAGGAATGCTACAACTATGGCAAACCGGGCCACTTTGCAAAGGATTGATACTCAAAGAAAAGCCAAGGAGGTTACAAAAAAGAATTAAGGTAACTATTTGAATACCTCAAGTAAATCAAAATGATACTCTCTTGGCCATGGTGCAAAGAAATGGTAGGAGAGAAGGCATAGACACTACATGGTACATCAATAACAGATGTTCAAATCACATGAGCTACAATGGTGAAATGTTTTGTGATTTGCATGAAACAAGCACACAAGGGCATGTAGAAACAGGGGATGACACTGAGCATAGGATCACACACATAGGCCATTGGATGAAAATCAGTATGCAAAGTGCATAAACCTATGGCATTGACTTTGAGGAGACTTTTAGCCCTATAGCAAGGATGACGATGGTAAGAACTCTCATTGCAATTGCAGCTTCAAAGAGCTGGAGGATCCACCAACTAGATGTGAAGAATGCTTTCTTAAACGGTGACCTAGAAGAGATTCTTTTCATGGAACAGCCCAAAGGTTTTGAAGATGAGACGTATCCACATTATGTGTGCAGGTTGAAGAAAGCTCTTTATGGTCTGAAACAAGCACCAAGAGCATGGAATCAAAGGTTAGTGGAATATTTAGCCAAATGTGACTACAAGCAAAATGATGTCAACTCATCATTGTATATGAAGAAGGAAGGTGATCAGGTTGTCTACATTTGCATATATGTTGATGATCTTATTCCTATGAGGAATAATGAAGCAAGCATAAGAGAGATCAATAACAAGCTTGGAGAAGAATACAAGATCTCAAATCTTGGAGAGTTGAGGTACTTCTTAGACATAGAACTAATCTACAAGGAGGAAGGTATATATCTCATGCAAAGGAAGTACATTCTTGATGTATTAACAAAGTATGGAAGGTGTAATTGCAAGCCAATTACAAACCCATTGGATGCAAATGTAAAGCTTAGTGGAAATAAGAGAGAAGACATTGAAGATCTTACTTTCTACAGATCCATTGTAGGATCTTCGAACTATGCAACTCTTACAAGGCCGAACATCAAACACGTAGCAGTTCTCTCATAGTTTATGCAAACTCCCAAAGTGCAACATTTAATGACAACAAAGAGAGTTCTTAGATATCTCAAGGGCAGTATAAATGAAGGTTTATTCTATGTTGATGATGAAGATTTGCATGTGAAAGCCTATTGTGATGCAAATTGGGCAGGTGAAAGGATGATAGGAGAAGTACAAGTGGCTATATAGTCATGATTGGAAGCAAGGCTATCTCGTGGGGCTCCAAGAAGCAACCAATAGTACCTCTATCTTCCATCGAAGCTGAATACAGAGCCTTATTCCTTGACACATTTGAGCTTATGTAGCTGAAAAAACTCTTTAAAGACTTGAACTTGCATGTGAAATAGATTCCAATCATGTATGAGAATATGAGTAGTGTACACCTAGCTTCAAATCCAATTTTCCATGCTGGGTCCAAGCACATTGAAGTACACTACCACTTCATAAGAGAGAAGGTGGTTGCAAAGGAGGTCAAGGTGGATCATGTGAGTACCAAAGAACAATTTGCAGATATGTTTACAAAAGGATTGGAAGGAACGAAGCTACTAAAACCCAAAAGAAGTATTGGTATGGTAGATTTAATTTCCAGGCTTGAGGGGGAGTGTTAAAAATCAAGCCTAGAACATGACCAAAATTTATTCCGGTGGTCACCAAAATATATTCCGGTACTCCGATATGTTTCAGTGTGCAGGTGTTTTAAATATTTGCCTAAATCATACCTAAAATCTTGGAGGCATTGATGAGATGTGGACATATTATTTAGAGGGTTCATATCACAAATTTAAGCTATCAAAAAGTCTCAACCATTTTCCTAAATCATAGCTTACCAAAAATGTTAAAGAGATTGATTGAGAGATTCTTGCAAAATTATAGGAGCACTTTTTGACAGCCTATATATGTATGAATCCAAGTCATGAAACATGACCATGACCTCTTATCTCTTCCTAGAGTTAGTATAGAGTGTAAGGAAGTTGGTACACATAGCCCCTTGCTTAGTTAGTCATTTTTTGTTAGCTTATTCCTCTCTGTAGTTAGCCATTGCTCACTACCTCTTTGAGGAGTAAGCTAGTTTTCAAAGCTATTTTGTTTTATTTGTAACTTCTTCTTCCAATATCCATTTCAAGTGATCTTACTTGCATTTTATTACTCATAAAGTCTAATCAAGGTACTATAAATTTTGTGACTATAGTCTAAGTGATTTTTGATTGAGGTTGTAAATAGTGGTGTGTCTTTGCACATAGGCAAACAACATTACCAACATCTAGTCTAACTATAGAGGTTGGTACTCCCTACTAGAGTATCGAAATCAAGTGTTCTAAAGCATTATGGATACTGAGTAATTTCATTTTGGAAAGTTTCATTATTTTTTTGCATCTAAATTTTGCATAAGAGGCAAAAATAATGACTTGGGGGTCATTGTGGAAAACAACTTGTGAGGGCCTAAAGCTTCCAAAGCTGCATAGGGGTGTTGAATCATTCCCAACACTAATCACCTTGAATATGCTCACCAATTTTCCTATGATTTTGAGATTATGACCTGAGGGGTGTTGACAGCACCCTAGATGAAGTGGTGACATGCTCTCATAGCAAGTGTTATAATTTTGGGTCTATGAGAGCACACAAACAACACATGAACAACACAAGGAAGAAGAAGAACCTTAGAGCACAACACACAATACTGAATGTATTAGCAAGTGAATGGACAAAGATAAGTAACCCATTAAGGTTATAGGCATATAAACAACTCTAGGGAAAAAACCTCCTAAAGAGGAAAAAAAGTGACCGGACAATCCTAAGTGTGTTCACACACCACTACTGAAATATATCACATATAAGACAAGGCTTGTTGCCAAAGGTTATGCTCAAGAGACAGGTGTTGATTTTGATGAGGCCTTCACTCCCACATGTCAAATGACCACTATTCATAGCATTTGTGCACGTGCAACTCATCATGGTTGGAATGTTCATCAGTTGGACATCAAAATTGCATTAATGAATGGTGATTTACATGATGATGTGTATGTTTTTCAGCCCCATGGTTTTTCACAAAAAGGGCATGAAAACAAAGAGTGCAAGTTGAACATGCTTGGTATGAAAAGATAAATGCCTACTTGATTGCACATGGTTTTGGGAATAGTCCAAATGATAACACCTTATATGTTAAGTGTGTAGATGATGTACTCCTTATCATTGTAGCATACGTTAATGACATGTTGCTCACTAGTCCTAATGAAAAGCATATTTCTGAATTTAAAGCTAATTTTCATGAATATTTTGAGATGACAAATTTAGGGCATTTGCATCATTATTTGGGCATTCAATTTATGCGATTTGATGAAGAAATAATTTTGTGTCAAATAGAATATATTGACACGTTATTACAAGGTTTCAAACCTTGAAGATTGCAAACCTATTGCCATTCTCATTGAAACATGTTTACGATTGTGTCTCATGATGTTGGAGATGCATTTGATGTTGTTCTCTATCAGTAGGCTATTGGATGCTTGATTTACTTGTGCATAATGTGACCTGATATGCAATTTGTTGTTTCTCATATGAGTAGGTTTATGCATTGCCCAGGTATCAAACATTGGCAGGTGATTAAGTGCATCTTTTGCTACTTGAATGGTACCTAGTTACTTGGATTGTTGATTGGGCTAGTTGCTATGACACTCGTGTGTTCACCAATGGTTTTTGCTTTAGGCTTGGTAGCTAATACATATTTTGGTCGAGCAAGAAGATGCCTATTCTAGCCACTTCTAGTTTTGAGGCTGACTATAGGGCAACTTTCACAACGACTATTGAATGTGTGTGGCTAAATTGCCCTTTGGATGATTTGGGTGTTGGTCACTTGTTTGTCGCCATCATCTTCATTGGCAGTTTGAGTGCATAGGCAACTGCGAGAAACCATGTGTTCTATGCTTGCCATGAAGCACATTGAGGGTCAGTATCATTATGTCAAGGAGAGGTTATCTACTAAAGAGATCAATTTAGCTTCTGTGCCCACACAAGATAATGTTGCAGAACTTTTCATAAAGGCTTTGCTTAGGGAGAAGTTTGAAGCTTTTCGTAAAGCTTTGGGCCTACTTCCTTTTGTGGATTGATCTCTTTCCACATAGCTTGACACTTCCTTATACATGAGTACAAGATATTTGTTCACCACATCAGTCCCAAGGGGGGATTTATTGATATATTTTGGTAGTGATATGTGTGAACACAGTTAGGACTTCAAAGACTTTTTTTTCCCTCTTTAGGAGGTCTTTTCCTTGGCTTGTATGTATGCCTATAACCCTAATGGGTTACTTATCTTTGTATATTCACATGGCATTACATTTTGTATTGTGTTGTGCTCCAATCTTCTTCTTCTTCCTTATGTTGTTCATGTGCTTCTGCATACCGCGAACTCCAACGCCTTCATCTCTTCAACATGCACACACTTCACCAATTTTATCAGATCTTGAGGAAGCAATCAAGGTTGATGATCCCATGTTTCCTATGGAATTAGAATTTAGAGAGAAGCCACCTTTTGAGAACCTGCAAACATGGAGTAGGGAACTTTGCATTCCAAGTATGTATGGAAGTTTCATAGAGCTTAAAAGGGAGATCTTATCTAGTAGCTTGGAAAAGGTAATTATAACTAGAAAAGGCATTCATCTCTTATATCCAATGCCAATCCCTTCTATTCACATGAGGGAACAAATGAACAGTACCTCTTACATCAAGTAGGCAAGGCACCGAATGATAAGATGCTCTATGACAAAGAAGACCTTGCCCATTTAGAAGATCATGTGTATGATGTCTCTTGGAAGAAGGCATTCTTGGAAAATAATCCTAATTTTTGTGAATGCTACTCTTTGTTTCCACCCTTCTTACAGAAGAATATGGGCTGTCCAATTCCATGATGCAAAATAGTATATGAGTTCCCCAAGCAACAATGACATTGAATAACAAGGAAGCATTGGTTGGACTATCCTCAACTCCAAGCTCCTCCAAAGAATGAACTCACCCATGATTGCATGTTCAAGGTAATCAAGTGCACATATAAAATAGATCAATTACCAGATTTAACACTTCCAATGACCCACAAGATCCTTAACATGTTAGAAGTTTGTCTCACTACATTCGAGCATCTGATGTTAGTAGATATCAAAGCTATTGGGTTTCAAATCAATGACTCCCCATTATTTGAATAATTAGTGGCACCAAATAAGGAATGTTTATGGGCATATTAATAATGAATAATGTTCTCTTATCCCACTAAATGCAAACATTTGAAGATGCTTTTATCACTGGGTTCTTTGAGAACAATTTTTTAGTCTTTTTCCACAACTCATGGCACTTACTAAGTGACTAGTAGGGTACGTAGTGCATATGGAAATGGAGCACAAAGAAGTCTTACAACATAAACCAAGGCAGTGAGACAGACTTATTATTTCTTGGAAGACCAATCGAAATGTAGCTGACACACTCATGATTCATGATGATGAATGCAAGCTATGCATCCTTAACCGAATCTGCAAAAGAATCAAAGATACTTTAGAGACACCTTACTCAAGAAAATAAGGACATTTTATGTATGATGTATGTTGTCACATGTGGGGGGAAGCTTAGCACAAAGGAGCTTACATACATCGAGCAATCACATTGCAGATCCATTACCAGTTAGCATCTCTTTCGGTTTTGTTAATGTTTTCGTTCATGTATATTTTTATCATTTTGAAAAAAGAAAAGAAACAATAAAAGATGTCAAAAACTCATTATATTCGGTCCAATTATGTGATGATCAGCCATTGCAATCGCTGATTCCATAACTACTATGAAGGTGGTGACACTATCACGTATTCACTTTTCTATTTGAAGGACATCACATTGGCAATCAACAACTTCATGTTGAAACATCCAAGATGGAGGATCCAAAGAAATTTTTTAGCACACAAAGACCACAAAGCAACGTCTATTTGGTAGTAGATTCCACCATTTCTAGATGCTTCAGACACCACATATGACAACTAGTACATGGACTACTCGACTAGACAAAACCACCTGCCTAGACTCAACAACGATCTTGTTAGGGATGACAAGATCTAGGAGGGGGGAGTGTTACAAGGCTATGATGAGGCCCAATAATATTTTGAAATTATCCTTATTTGGTTTTGAATTAACCCCATTCCCTATAGATTAGGCATCCTTTTCATCTGCACCCTTGAGAACATCACCTAAGACGTTCTTTTTCATATTTTTTAATACATGCATCTAAACTTGCATTTATTCAAAGGGCCACTCTCCAAGGCCACATATCAAACACTAATTGGATGATAACCCCTACATTGCATTAAGAAGTCCCCCTATGAATACTTCCACAATCATCTCTAATAATTTTTCTTCTATTCTAAAGTGATGGAAGTAGTTTTCCTTCTTCTATCTGCCACTATACACACCACCTCCAATCTCGATCCATCTTAGTTTTTTTTTTCATCCATCTTTTCGTTTCTTTTTGAGATCACCATCACTCGTCCACACCCTCATACGGTAATCCTTTTATTTTCTTTAGCACTTCATCATTTTTTAGCGTACACAAAAAATATACTAAAAAATTAAAAAAGTCTCTCGAAAGTTGTAATCTACATGTTTAGAAGTTTTTGCAGGTGTCAAGTACCTAATCGCAATGTACACATCCAACACCTGCAACACCTGATATCTATGCATCATCATCCATTCTCAATCTAGATGCCCACCAAAATGTTTGTCGAGGACGATAGAAAGCAAGGAGGGATGTGTTGGAGGAAGCTCAAAAAGGAGATAGAAAGTTAGAGTCAAAGAGATCAAAGCTTAGTAAAAGTGTGAAGTATATGGTCAAAGGGGAGTGCAAGCATGGAACTAAAGGAGAAAGAGGTCTACCAAAATTTCCCAACCCAAATCCCTCCTCATTTTAGGTTTTTCCCTATTTTTAACCCAAAATACTTGTAAAAATACCTACTTTTGGCACAAAACTCTAATTTTATCAATGCTTAGGCCCACATTATAAAAGTTGAGTAGTACTCAAGCTTCATGAGCATGAGTAGAATCTTCATACCGATTTTTATATCTTTTTACTTTGTTTTGGCCTCGAAATAGTCTTTGGATACAAATTTTTAACCTAGAGCTCTTCTAAATCTATAAAGGTGAAAGAGCTCTCATTTGTTAGGGTTCATTTGTTAGGGTTAGATTGTTAAAATTTGATCTCTTTTGAGATTTGTACTCATTTCTTGAGCAAAAGAGAGTTCCTTGGAGCACTTGCTTTTTGTCTACGCATGAGTGTGCGCACATGCATGTATGTGTTGGTGTCTATGTATGTGCTTTTTCTCTCTGATTGTGGATGCATGTACTTCCATCTTGCAGTGTGCAATCTTCATACCACCATTTTTTCACTTGACGGATTATGATATTTCTTTATCATGTGCAGACAATCTTGCTTAACACCAATACATCGATTGTGTGTGTGGGTGTGTGACATACACACACACATATATATATATATATATATATATATATATATATACACACACACGCACACGTACATTACGATGAATGCATATTATGATATTGTATTACATTTGAAACTGTTTTTTGCCATATTAAAGGTCTTCAAATAGACACTTGTGGACTAAGGTGATTCAAACAAGATACATTTGGAGATTTTGTATTGGAAAAAGTAAATCTTCCATTTTATTTAAAGAATGAGCATGTTTTGTTTTCGATCCGTTGCAAAATTGATGCATTAGCATGCTACTAATTGGCCTTCTAATGGAGTGTATCATTTTACCCAAAAAAAAAATCCATAGTATCAAATATAGGAGATTTTGTCTCAATTTAATGAAAAACAGCAATTTTTTTCCCTTGGTTTAGCAACGAATGGAGAAAATTCTTAGAGCATGAGGTTTGTATTTTCAACCACAAACAACCATTTGATTCAAGGGACTATACATGACAGCCTAGATTGAGATAAGTTCATAAGGCTTGCAAATAGGGGCTACTATGCATGCGAAATTTGTGGATATCCTCTAATTTTCCTAAACTTCAATAAGCTCATGAAAGGATTGTATAAAGACCACAATTCTTGTTTGTTTGCTCGAGGGGAGTCATCTTCATGTGGAGTAGTTTGGTAGATGAATCAATGGCGTGCATGAAGGTGAGTGATCATGAAAGTGTGAGCCATATATCGGATAGGATGTTGCAATAATGAAGAGGCTATGTATTTTTCATTGACTCCCTTGGTGGGATAATCTTCTAGTAGGTTACTAAGTTTGAGGAAGCTTCTTTGGAAGACTTTTCTTTTTATGTAGCTTATGTTGTATTAAAGTCAAGGTTATGTTGTAATGAAGAACTGCACTCCATATGCATGCACTATGCTAGGGAGGATGATCGACGAGATTCTTATATTATTTCTCCGATAGGTCATTCATGAGGCAACACATTGTTTCACATGATATCACAACTCAAAAGACCAGTACAAATGCATCCATGGTGTATTACTTATAGGGTTATTAAACATCTCTTTGAGGTGATGACACTCACTACCATATCCACAACAGAACCCATTTCGATGACAATTACCTATTGACAATGGTCGTCAAGAATAGATCTCAAAATGAATCTCATCTATTATGTTGTACCTCTTCATAGTTACTCACATCAACAACTATCTCTCACTAGCTCTACACTGTCACCATTTTTTTTTCCTTCCCACTCTAATTGGTATCACCAAAAGTACCAAAAAGAACATGAACATTAACAAATACAATGAATATGGCAACACAAGAGTACATAAAGTCTCTATGCTTTAAACATATGAGCAATCATAGGATTTAATAAGAACCAATAGATAAGACAAACATAAACGTGCATAACAAACTTAGAAGCCCAAGACATTGAGGGGGTTCTATACTATGCACCAAGTATTTTTAGATCACATAAGTGACAAAAATCACTTGCATCATTAAAGTCCTTCTTCTTAAAGGATAAAATAATAAATTAATTGTCCATGTCCTATAGGTTGTTTGGTAAAGCTTTGGCCTCTCGAGGCAAAGGTCCAAAGTTCAACTCTCAAGCTGGACATGTAATGGATTTGACCAATTTTAACCAATTATAACTCAATGTAGCCCCTACTTTGTGGGATACAATGGGTCCTGCGGGTACTATGCCCATTCACCTATACAATTGTACTTTCAAAGTTAAAGTTGGGGGAGTAGACGCCTCTTGAAACTCTTTTGAAAAAAAAAAGAAAGGATAAATCCTACACACTCTAATAGATGGTGATCTTAAATGTTTGAGTAAAACAGTGTAGTATACTCCATAATCCTGTAAGCCTAACCTTCTTCCCTCTCTTTTTCTACTAACAATCGTAATAATTTTTTCTCCCAACATTATTTCACTCACTTTTTTTTGTCATTTTCACTAATAATAATAATAATAATAATAATAATAATAATAATAATAATAATAATAATAATAATAATCATCATCATCATCATCATCACAAAAAATATATACGGGTGTTAAATATTAGTTAGGCCCTTTGCCTCTCAAAGTTGGGGGCGGGGATTCAATTTTTGTGGACTATAGCTGGATATCCATCACCACTTGAGTGCACCACTTGAGTGGTGCGCTGTCAAAATTATCTCCTTCAGGAGATCAATGGGCTGTTGCGCTATCCAATTCAAATCAGTCATCTTGTTTGATCTTTGAATTATCCCTCTCTAATGTCTATTTTAACATTTCATTTGGTCTTGGGCCATCCCTTCTACAATGTTTATTTTAACGAGCTTTAAAGCTCAATTCAAACCAGTCATCTTGTTTGATCTTTGAATTATCCCTCTCTAATGTCTATCTTAAAATTTCATTTGGTCTTCGTGCCATCCCTTTCCAATGTCCATTTTAACGAGATTCAAAGCTCTTTATCTTAGTAGTCGATGAGTCTTCAAGTTCTTTATCTTAGGCCTTCGGAACGGAAGCTTTGCATGAGCTTGTTCTAGGTGGAACAACGAGATTATGAAGGCTCTTCCGTTCTGTGCATTCACACAGGGCGAAGGAACAACAGACATAAGAGTGTATGCAAAATCTTGCGTGGCAGAAAGGAACACAACAAAACCATCTTGGGGTGGGTAGGGGGTAGAAACATAGAAAATGAATTTGTTCTGTGACGTGGCATTTAAAGTTTGCTGGCCTGCCGCTCTCTGTGAATAAAGAGGGAGTTTGTTCCGTGATGTGGCAAAACCTTATTGAAAGTTATTTTGAAACAAATGGAGATGCCGCTCAGTGTGAATGTGAAGCGAACCTTAGCAGTTGTTAGAGATCTAACCGTGCTTCGTGAAATTCGGAGTGCTATGAGTGCTTTCAATTAATTCAAGCTAATTCTGAAGAGTAGATCTCCATGACCGAACTTCCTTTTAAAAAATAATCACAAAAGATTGAAGTTAGCCACAACAACCTTCAAAATGTTAAGGTTTGCATACGTACTCGTTTGTTTTCCGTTTTTCTTGTATGAACACTAATGCAGCACCATCCCATCTGTTGTTTGCTGATTCTACGCGAGCACGGAATATATAGCCGTTGATTTGCAAATACATTGAGGTTTGCACACTTGCTCGTTTGTTTTCCGTTTCCCTTGTATAAATACTAATGCAGCACCATTCCATCTCTTGTTTACGGATTCTACGCGAGCTCGGACTATATAGCCGTTGATTTGCAAACACATAATTAAGAGAGCGAGGAGTTTTGTAATATGTGTGTAGTGTATGGTGAATCTCTATGATGAACTTGTGGAAGAAGCTAGTGAATCCCAAAAAGATATTCACTCGACGAATCGTACAAATTGCAGACCAATCAAGCGTAGCTCTTACTTTATCATGGTCAATATGAATACCTATTGCAACACATTCATGAGGCAACACATTGTTTCACATGATATCATAGCTCAAAAGACTAGTACAAATGCATCCATGGTGTATTATTTATAGGGTTCTTAAACATCTCTTTGAGGTGATGGCACTACCTACCATATCCACAACAGAACCCATTTCGATGACAATTACCTATTGACAATGGTCGTCAAGAATAGATCTCAAAATGATCCTAATCTATTATGTTGTACCTCTTCATAGTTACTCACATCAACAACTACCTCTCACTAGCTCTACACTTTCACCATTTTTTTTCCTTCCCACTCTAATTGGTATCACCAAAAGTACCAAAAAGAACATGAACATTAACAAATACAATGAATATGACAACATAAGAGTACATAAATTCTCTATGCTTTAAACATACATGAGCAATCATAGGGTTTAATAAGAACCAATAGAGAAGACAAACATAAACGTGCATAACAAATTTAGAAGCCCAAGACATTGAGGGGGTTCTATACTATGCACCAAGTATTTTTAGATCACATAAGTGACAGAAATCACTTGCATCATTAAAGTCCTTCTTCTTCGTAGGAACAAGAAAAGGTAAAATAATAAATTAATTGTCCTTCCTTGTACAGTTGTAATTTCAAAGTTAAAGTCCGGGGGAGTAGGCCTCGGCCGAACCTCCATTAAAAAAAAAAAAAGAAAAAAAAAGAAAAGAAAAGGTAAAATAATAAATTAATTGTCCACATCCTATAGGTTGTTTGGTAAAGCTTTGGCCTCTCGAGGCAAAGGTCCAAAGTTCAACTCACGAGCTGGACATGTAATGGCTTTGACCAGTTTTAACCAATTATAACTCAATGTAGCCCCTACTTTCTGGGATACAATGGGTCCTGTGGGTACTATGCCCATTCACCTATACAGTTGTACTTTCAAAGTTAAAGTTGGGGGAGTAGGCACGTGTTGAAACTCTTTTGAAAAAAAAAGAAAGGATAATTCCTACACACTCTAATAGATGGTGATCTTAAATGTTTGAGTAAAACAAGTGTAGTATACTCCATAATCCTTGTAAGCCTAACCTTCTTCCCTCTCTTTTTTTACACAATCCTAATAATTTTTCCTCCCAACATTATTTCACTCACTTTTTTTTTGTCATTTTCACTAATAAATTTAATAATAATAATAATAATAATAATAATAATAATAATAATAATAATAATAATAATGATCATCATCACAGAAAAATATCTACGGGTGTTAAATATTGGTTAGGCCCTTCACCTCTCAAAGTTGGGGGTGCGGATTCATTTTTTATGGACTATAGCTGGATATCCATCACCACTTGAGTGGTGAGTTGTCAAAGTCACCTCCTTCAGGTGATCACTGGGTTTTTGGGCTATCCAATTCAAATGAGTCATCTTGTTTGATCTTTGGATTATCCCCCTCTAATGTTTATCTTAACATTTCATTTGGTCTTTGGGCCATCCCTTCTCCAATGTTTATTTTAACGAGCTTTAAAGCTCAATTCAAATCACTCATCTTGTTTGATCTTTGAATTATCCCTCTCTAATGTCTATCTTAACATTTCATTTGGTCTTCGTGCCATCCCTTTCTAATGTCTATTTTAAAGAGATTTAAAGCTCTTTATCATAGTAGTAGATGAGTCTTCAAGTCCTTTATCTTAGGGCCGATTCATATTGAGCCTGTTCCAGATGGAACAACGAGATTTTGAAAGCTCTTCCGTCCTATGCATTCACACAGGTTGACAAAACAACAAATATAAGAGTGTATGCAAAATATTGCATGGCAGAAAGGAACACAACAAAACCATCTTGGGGTGGGTAGGGGAGGTCGGAACATAGAAAATGAATTTGTTCTGTGACATGGCATTGAAAGTTGTTGGGCCACCGCTCTCTGTGAATAAAGAGAGAGTTTGTTCCGTGATGTGATAAAAACTTATTGGAAGTTATTTTAAAACAAACGAAGACACCGCTCAGTGTGAAGCGAACTTTAGTAGTTGTTAGAGATCTAACCGTGCTTTGTGAAATTCGGAGTGCTATGAGTGCTTTCAATTAATTCAAGCTAATTCGGAAGAGTAGATCTCCATGACCGAACTTCCTTTTAAAAAATAATCACAATAATAATAAACAAAATCATTCGTTCTTAGTTGTGGTTAACAGAACTTAATGGAAACGCGACCTCTGAGCACTCGAGAGTAGTGATGAAGCTGAACGAGGACTTGATAGCAGAGGCTACGAAAGGAGCAGTGCCTGCTTCTGTAACTAACCTTGCACTCCCGAATAAAGCGTTGCAGGAGGTAACTACGCATGCAGGGACGCATAGCGTGCTCGTACACACTCACTCATTACATAAGTGGTTCGTTTCTGTATATATGAGAGAGAGAGAGAGAGAGAGAGAGAGAGAGAGAGAGAGAGAGAGAGATTATTCATACCTTGCAGATTTCTCGTTTGAAACGATTTGTTAACCTCCAAAGGATTGAACTTAGCCACAACAACCTTCAAAATGTTAAGGTTTGCATACGTGCTCGTTTGTTTTCCGTTTCCCTTGTATGAATACTAATGCAGCACCATTCCATCTGTTGTTTGCTGATTCTACGCGAGCACGGAATATATAGCCGTTGATTGTTAAGGTTTGCATACGTGCTCGTTTGTTTTCCGTTTCCCTTGTATGAATACTAGTGCAGCACCATTCCATCTGTTGTTTGCTGATTCTACGCGAGCACGGAATATATAGCCGTTGATTTGCAAATAATTGAGGTTTGCATACTTGCTCGTTTGTTTTCCGTTTCCCTTGTATAAATACTAATGCAGCACCATTCCATCTCTTGTTTACGGATTCTACGCGAGCTCGGAGTATATAGCCGTTGATTTGCAAACACATAATTAGGAGAGCGAGGAGTTTTGTAATATGTGCGTAGTCTTTATGGTGAATTTCTATGATGAACCTGCGGAAGAAGCTGGTGAATTTTAGAAAGATATTCACTTGACGAATCGTACAAATTGCAGACCAATCAAGCGTAGCCTTTACTTTATCATGGTCAATATGAATACCTATTGCCGTGAACCATGATGATATGACCAAGATGAAGTAAGTAAGTGCGAAAAAAATTCACACTTAATTCTGTTTTGCATATGAACGCTCTTGTTTCAGGATGCATAAGACGAGATGTAGATGCTTTCTATGATCCTCCAATTTCCTACTATACCCCAAGATATTGTTGAGGAGCATCACTATCCAGTTCCCTAGATATGGACAAAACAAATTGTTCATTAGCTTCTTGAAGGTGGCAGGTGCATGCAAGGATACAACTGATAATATCCATACTTTGTCTGAAACGCAATCTTTGGGACATTATTTGGATTCGTATATGGTGGTAATCTGATTTAAGATTGATCTTGGTCATTCAGTAGAGGATACTTATCATTGATGGTAACCTTATCGAAACCTTTGTGGTCGACACGGAAACACATCCCCTTGTCTGTTTGCGTAAGAAGAATTGGTTCGCCCCATGGGGACTTACTAGGCTCAACAAATCCCTTGTCAAGGTAAGCTTGTATTTGCATAGCAATCTCATATTCCTTCCTCTGACTAAATCGATCGGGCTGACTAGAAAATCTATAGGGCTGATGAGAAATGGGATGGCTAGGTACAAGCTCAATTCTATGGTCAAATGTGGACCCATGAGACAGAGGAAGTCCATTTGGTAATATTGTGGAAACGTCCATAGACTCATGCAATAGTGAATCCAAAGCCTCCTTGATCTCCACGTCATGCGTAGACATAACACTCATGTCATGCACACCATGCACGCCGAATTAGTGAGAGAGATAGAATGACATGAAAAAGAAACATCAAAGATGTAATCTTGAATATAACAAAAATACAATGAGATCTCTGAGTGGGAAAATAAATCTTTGAATTCACCATAAGAAGTTAGATATAGATTAGAATGTATATACATCAGTGATGAGAACAAAAAGATCTTACATCATACGATTGATCGACAAAAAGACTACATATGACGGGAACATAAATGACACAAGAGTAAACTGATTGAAAAACAAAGTGTTGCAAGAAATATATGAAGTACACATCAAGTATGAAAGTGAGATTATCACTTAACATATGTTCATTGACATTTCTCCCAAGGAGTTTATGCATTCACTGCATCGAGTACCAACCCGTATTCCACTCCTTCAAAGATCTCTTTTCCCTTATATAGTGTGATAATCTACATAACATCTGTGTTCTATCAACTAGTCGATCCCAATAGACCCTTGCCCATGAGATAGTTACTCAACTTGAATTTCCATTTTTGATATTTTCCTTTCTCCAAGTTTTCAATTCAAGAATCACAAATAACCATGGTAGTGAGATTTAGCCTTCCTAAACTTACCTATAAGTATTGAGAAGTCTAAATAATAGATCATCTCTACCTTATAAGAGCTTTCAATCCAATTATATGCAAACAACTTTGCCCTTGGCTTCAAATGTCACCTATGTTGACTAGTGCAACTTGTATGTAGCTTCATTTAAGATTTGTGTCGTTACACAAAATTCAAATCATTTATTTGGTTGGCCTTGATGCAATCTTTTGATTTCTTTTGATTGCAGCCTCTTGATGTGAAATTTGAGTGTTTCACATCACTTTCAGAACTTGTGTAGAGATTGAACTTAAGACTTTACTCAAACAAAATAGATTGAACCTAAGACTTGTATAGAGATTGGTGAAGATAATAAATTTAATAGTATTTAAGAATGGATATTTTAATATTATAAATGCTCTACAGAAGCCAACTATTCACCTACAACATTCCTTGACCATACAATGCTCTATGTATATCACAAGTTACGTGAACAAGCAAGAAAAGGGGGTGATTGATCCAAGTGAGGGTAATGAAATTTTTGCCATTCCCGTTCGTGACATGGTTTTTCAGACCGGGAAGTCCTAGAGACGCGTCCGTGGGATGGATGCATGTTCAGTGTTTGGCCCATGGGACGACAAGCGACCTGATGGGCATCTCGCCTTCAATGAGCCGGGGGACGACATCCCTACGTCTCTAGGAGACGGGGACGTGTCCCCCTATTACTTTGACAGACATCCAATTTTTCACTTTTGGGTTCCTCATTCGAGTTATGACCAATTGATAGGTGTGTATACCCTATCAACTATGCACTTTTTGTAATTTTTCCTATCTTTTGTTTGCATTTTGTGCGAGGCTTCATTATTGGTGAGAGTGCCCATCACTTCCAGAAGTGATAGAATTCAATTGGCAAAGCTTCTTATGTATTCATGCTTGTGGCGTGTGTGCGTTGTAGGGTGTGTGAGCATGTATTCATTCTTAGTTCTATATCCGCTATTGGGCATTGATGACGTTAGTGGGAATGTCATAGTATTGAGTTGATACTATGCATAATGGAGTTGATTTGCTAAAGTGTCTTTTGGTCGAGTACCATAAGCTTGTAGTTGCATTTTCATTTGAGGGTGAATTTGGGGTGTGCCTAGATTCATTTTGGTGAATATGATTGTCGTATAAGTGGACATGTAGTTTTCACTTGTGGATTCCTCATTCGAGTTACAACTAGTTGATAAGTGTGTATACCCTATCAACTATGCATTTTCCATAAGTTTTCATAACTTTTGTTGCACTTTGTGTTAGGCTTCATTATGGCTGATTTTGCCCATTACTTTTGGAAGTGATAGAAACTCAATTTGTAGAGCTTCTTGTGAGTTCATGCTCGTGGTGTATGTGCGTTGTGGGGTGCATGTATGAGCATCTATTCATTCTTAGTTTTACATCGGCTATGGGCATTGATGATATTAGTGGGGATGTCATAGTATCGAGTTGGTACTATGCTTAATGGAGCTAGTTTGCTATATAGTCTTTTGGGTGGCTACCATGAGCTTGTAGCTCTAGTTTCATTCACTTTCATTTGAGGGGAATTCGGGATTTGCATGGATTCATTCTGGATACACACACACACACACACACACACACATATATATATATATATATATATATATATATATATATATATATATATATATATATATATATATATATATATGTATGTATGTATGTATGTATGTATGTATGTATGTATGTATGTATGTGTGTGTGTGTGTGTGTGTATGTATGTATGTATGTATGTGTGTGTGTGTGTATGTATGTATGTGTGTGTTTATATATATATATATATATATATATATATATATATATATATATATATATATATATATATATATATATATATATATAATATATATATATATCTATATATCTATATATATATATGTGTATATATATATATATATATATATATATATATATATATATATGTATGTATGTATGTATGTATGTATGTATGTATGTATGTATGTATGTATGTATGTATGTATGTATGTATGTATGTATGTATGTATGTGTGTGTGTGTGTAATTCTGATTTTTATCCAATTTCTTAATAGATTTATAGATTTTTGAGTTATTTTTGGACTCCTTAGTACTTGAGGCTTGCTTAGATGCAAGGTTAGTTTGCTCACAGGGTTTCTAGTTTTGTTAGTCTCTCTAATTATCATGGAAGATGGTGAGCATAGTTATAGTCTCTCTAGGTATCATGGAAGATGGTGAGCAAACCAGTGTATTGGGAATTTTATCTCCCAACAAGAGACTTGAAGAAAGCTCCAATTATCCCTTTGGAGTTTCATGCTAAAAAATCTTTTTATAGCTAAAGATTTATGGGATTATCTGAGTGGTAATGTCCCAAGACCTAAGGGACCTAGACAAAAATCCATAAGGGAAGAAGAAGAGAGACCTACTACTACTGCCGCTGCCGCTGCCGCTGCCGCTGCCGCTGCCGCTGCCGCCGCCGCCGCCGCCGCCGCTACTACTACTACTGCTGCTACTACTACTATTATTGCTGCTGCTGCTTGCAGCGGCCGCCGCCGCCGCCGCTACTACTGCCACTACTACTACTACTGCTGCTACTACTACTATTATTGCTGCTGCTGCTTTTGAGGTTTCTATCTCTACTCAACCATGAACTTCCACTAGGAAAACTCAAGCTATTGGTGCATAATCTTCATAGGAGCAACCTAGATGGTATTCAAGGGATGCAAAAACTCGTGTAGTTATCTCTCTTTCTGTAAAGAGATTTGTAATACTTCATCTGCATTCTTGTACAACATCCAAAGAAGCTCAGAGTAGACTTGAGGATCTTGTCTATTCACCAAACATTTGAAGAAAGCAATACTTGAAGAGACCATTCTGCAACCTTAGGATGGATAAGTTTGGTCCAAGAGCACCTAACTAGAATCTAGGATTTATTAGATCACCCGATTAATATATATGTTACATGTGCAAATATTAAAGTTCGATTTTGAAGTTAACCTAGCATTGAGCTTCAATGGACGTTGCTTCAGTTCGCAAATTTGCTGACTTCGTCAGCCTTGAACCTTCCATAGCTCAGTTCCATTGACACCCTTGAAACTTCCATAGATCAAGCCTCAACCCCATTGACTTACCTCAGCCTTGGTCCTTCAGCTGTTCGCCTCAGCCACACATACACCCATGACTCGTGAGCTCTAGCCTTTCTCAGTCCGAGTTTGAACTTCGATTCAAGATTGCCTACTCTTACTACCTATTGGGAAGGAAGGAGAGAGAGAGAGAGAGAGAGAGAGAGAGAGAGAGAGAGAGAGAGAGAGAGAGAGAGAGAGAGAGAGAGAGAGAGAGAGAGAGAGAGAGAGAGAGAGAGAGAGAGAGAGAGAGAGAGAGAGAGAGAGAGAGAGAGAGAGAGAGAGAGCCCTCAACTTAATACCTAAGAGGCTAGGAGCTTAGAAGTTAGAGCTTAGAGGCTAGAACCCCTTGCAGGTTGCCTCACATATATCATCATGCCCCGTGGTATTTTACTTTTATGGCGTATCCATACCACTAATAATGAGTTGGTGAATACTATCGGATCTGGTTTTGGTACGAGGAGATGGATGTGTAAGTATTGTGGTAAGTCCTTTAGTACCACAACTACACATCTTATCCAACATGTATTTGGACTAGGAGGATTGGGCATTGCTGGGTGTACCAAGTCTCACAAGAGGTTGCAAAAATTGTATGCAAAGAGCATAAACTTGCTCAAGATACTAAAGCAGCTCGTCTTCGTGAATTTGTTGCAACTTCTGAGGATATACTAAAAGAAGTAGAGGATATAGGAGTTAGTGTTAGCACAATGAGAAGTAGAACCTCTTCTCAACATGATGAGAATGAAGAGTCTATTCCATTGAGAAGGACAATAGTCTCAAAGATTCAAAGCATCGTAGTCCTCCCTTCAATCCTCTTGTATATCCATTGGCTTGCAGAAGCAACACTAAAGAGTAGCTGACATAGAGATAGAGTAGCTCCATACTTGAGTGCAATATTCCTTTCAATCTTGTTCGCACACATGCATGGAAGAGAATGGTAAAAGCAATAGCTCAAGTAGGCCCTTCTGATGATTGGCATGGGTTGATTACAAGCAGTTGTGTACCTCTATGCTCATAGAAGAGAGAGAGAATCGAGAAACTTCTAGAGCCCATTAGTTTGGGGCGATAGACATATGGTTTCTCCATTCTATTTGATGGATGGAGTGACATTCGACGTCGCCATATCATAAACATAATGGTCTCTAGTTGTTTGGACACTTTTTTTCTTAGGGCCATTGATTATAATCATGCTTGCACACACATCATTAGAGAGTTTATATTTGTGCACATTAAAAGTGCCATTGAGGAATTTGGTGTGGAAAATGTAGTATAGGTTATCACCATAGTTACTTGGGATGGGGGACCGGTCCTGAGATGAGGACGATCTATAGGGGGGGTCTCGAGACGAGGGCTTGGGACTGGGGGAGGGGACAGGGTCCCAAGATGGGACGGTCCATAGGGAGATTTTGGGACAAGGTCCAAGACGTGTCCTGACTCTCGTGACCTCGGGATGGCACTGAATTGAAAATTCAGCCATTAGAAAAATTATAATTGAGTCAGTCCACTTAACATGTAAATTCATAAGTTATAAAATCTATGATCATAAATGATATCCATAAACGATAAATCATAAAACATCAATTTGAAGTACAAATGTCAAAATCCATGTCCATTCTCAAAATGAAAAATCCATATGAAAGTGTAAACTAAAGAGACTATATGGTTTCATAGTATACATCATCATGTCAATGTCATTAGTTACATGCTCCATATCATCATGTGCTTCTTCTATGTTTTCCTCCTCCTCTTCAATGTTAGTTGGAATAATGACATCATCCTCTTTGAACTCCTATTTTGTAAATGGATCAGCTTTATCTAATTTTGATAACTTCTTCAAATTGAAACTAACATACACTAAGTCACTAGCCTTTTCAACACCAAGTCTATTGTCTTTCTTTGAGCCAACATGTGCATAAACACTCCATAATTGCTCCAAGCTAGATGAACTACATGCTTTGCTTAAGATACGAATAGCCAAAGCTTGTAGCTTTGGTGTGCTAGCTCCATAATCTTCCCACTATAGAGCACCACCAACACAAAACAATCTTCTTGTGCATCCAAAGAATGAACGAGGCCTTGTTTTTCATTTTGATACATAGCTAGTGCATCCAACATCTCTCTTCTTTCTATATCATTTGGAACT
This sequence comes from Ceratopteris richardii, assembly GCA_020310875.1. NCBI lineage: Eukaryota > Viridiplantae > Streptophyta > Polypodiopsida > Polypodiales > Pteridaceae > Ceratopteris > Ceratopteris richardii. The sequence goes on from CM035426.1 coordinate 122,648,979, forward strand.
AAACGCTCCAAGGCTTCCATCCATCCACCCATAACCTTGTTATCGGTATATTGTTTTCGTGATTGTAACTCGAGATCCAATATATATGTAGTTGCATGAAGAGGCGAGTAATATGAATTCCATCGTGAAATGCATAATTCTGAAATTTCTTCAACCTTACCGAAAAAAGATATACATAAAGTTAAAATAATAACAAAATTTATTACATACATACATATATCATACATATTATATATGACATATGTATGTATTGTGTAGTTATTAGTATATATAATGTATTTAGTATTTATGTAAGTTTTCATAAAAAATAAAACATAGCTTTCAATATCCGAAATTTTTTCTTTGAGCGATTCTATCATAGAATCTATTGCTTCTTAGATTTCCCCAATGCACATGTTCATGGAATCTACAAGCCGTTGAAAATGTATGATTGGTTTCACCATTTTATCAACGGAGTATAATTCTTCTTACCGAGCTCCATTTTCAGCCAATTGAATTAATTCCCTTCCTATTTGTGTGCGTTATTCCAACCTCCGAATTCATCACTATGCAATAGTCCATACACAACACCAGTGCATACAGATAATCTATGAAGCCTAATAAAATTATATGCAAAGCAAGTCTCTGAATACTTCAATAGAGAAAGTTTTGAATGCTTTGAAAATTCAGCCTGCACCAATTTCAATTTGCAAATGCCAAAATTAATAAAACATAAGAAGATATAAAAACATAAGAAGAGTAAAACTAGATTAATAAGTTACCTTTTGATAATTCAAGATTGATTTGCCTTTTCAATCGTAGGTGAAATCCAAGAGAGGCAACCAATATCCTTCAATAGATTATTTAGGCAATGTGCGATGCAAAAAGCTATGGTGATATGTGGATACATATCCTCAATAATATAGGCAACTTCTCTATTTGTTGCCTCTCCATCATCACAATAAACACTACATCTGATGGACCAACGATTTCTATGGAAGTGGCCCGTTCTAAAGCAAGAACATTTGCACTTTTTCCTGTGGATGATGGGAAGAAAGAAAACACCTCTCTCCTCTAGAGTTGGCAACTACTCCATGGATAGATCTCCGTTCACGTCACTCCATCCGTCCACAATCAGAGATACTCCATTTTTCTCCCATGAACTTTTTACTGCAATGCATGCAGCCTCCTCAACCCTCTTCTCGTTCTTTAATAGCATTGTGCGTAAACATAGTACAAGAAGAGGTTTAAAAACGAGATTTAAATCGGGATTTAAATCGTTTAAATCGTAGAGGTTTATAAAATCCAAAATAAAAATCGGGGTTTTTATTCCCTATGAGAGATTTTTATTTTTTGTAAAACAAAAAGCTATGTACCAATGCATATTATACACTTTTTTGATATACATGACATGAATGACATATAAAATCACTTAATAGTTTATAATCACCATGCTAGTTTCAAGAGTTTTCAAATGCATTTTAAATAAAGGTATTTTTTTGAAATCGATTAAAAAAAAAAACCTCAGTAAAAATCGTAAAAAATCGTTTAAAACGTTTTCACGATTTAAAAAACGTTTTTTATTTAAAAATCGACGATTTAAATGTACTATGTGCGTAAAGTCTCTCAAGAGGGAGCCACATAGGCCTCTCCATATTGATCAAATTTTTTCACCATGTCCTTGAAGTATGGAGACCTAAAAGGCAAACATATAGGAATTAATCAATGTATGTAAGACACATGTAATATAAATATGTATGAATGATATATGTAGTTACTAATAATGTATGCATTATATCATGATACATAAATACAATGTACATGCATATATACTCGAGTTTCCAAAAAATAATTACTGTGCGGCTCGAAAAGGAATGTGATCATGGTAGAATTATCTTGCCACCGGTCTATCCACTTCTTCCTTCAAGATTTGTTTCCAAGATGATTCGAATGTACTTTGTTTTTTCCAACATAAAATGATGATGTAGAGGGAATCGCTGTACGAAAATGATGAGGAGTGGATTCTTCATGAGGATGATGTGCACATCATGATGCACATGGTGAATCCCTCAAAGTATTTGAATGGGAAGTGGATACTCTCATAGACACCGCCAAAGACATTACCGTTCGATTCATAATACATTTTGAACTTTGTTCTCAGGCTTATTTTTGAGTAGCCTCAAGAACACAACACTTTAAAAGCATACATATATATTACATAAATGATAACTCATTAGTACATTACAATCGTTACAGAATATATATTGCATATTTAAATTTCATACACATAAATGATGCATCAAACATGAATCATGAATGCATATATATATGACATATATGTTACTCTTCATAATGTCGTAACTTGTAAGCATAAGTGGCAAATGTCAAATGAAGATGCCATAAAGTTCAAAGACATAAATGCGTAATCATTAATGCATGCACATGCCACAACACTCCAAAGCATAATCACAATGCATATGCCACATAGTACATACATCATACATGGAATTTGAACACACGATGATGTGCATCGTGGCACTATACATTTAACATACCTTAAGGCTTCCAAGCTTAATGGGGTTGAAACTTGAAACTTGATTGTTGAGCCTCTCTCTCTCTCTCTCTCCCCCTCCCTCCCCCCCCTCTGTTCGAAATCGACCTCGGACCAAGTAGGTTAAAGAAGTTAAACGTAGCGCATGTATTTGAAAAGGTTGAAAAAAAAACCTTTGATTTTGGGCTTGGACGGGTCTCGTCCATGCTTGGGTCCCCGACAAGGAATGGGCCATCCTGAGAAAAAGCAGACAAGTCTCGTGTTTGGAATGCCCGAGCAAAACAGGACCGACCAAAAAAAATTTGCTTTGGACGGTGGGGATGAGGGTCCCTTGTCTTTTTAGCCCCCGTCCCACCGTTCCCTTTCACTATGATTATCACCTATAATGTGTCAAATTGTAAGAGAATGGGAGAGTTAATAGAGGTCGAGCTTCCTAGCATTGTGTGGAGTCCATGCTCTGCACATTGCGTAGATTTATTGATCGAGGATGTAGGGAAGCTCCCTTGGATATCTCTTGTATTTAGTGATGCAAATTCTTTCATACGTAAGAATCATCAAGCATTAGCTATTTTTCAAGCTCATAGTGAGAAAGAGTCAATTCGTCCAACTAAGTCCGATTTGGCTACATCTACCATGTCTTTTCTAGACTATATTTATGCATAGATGCATTATGCATGACAGTTGTAGACCTTCGATGGTAGAACATGGCAAGAGGATGCATAGAGACAACAAATTGTGTAGCGGAAGATTTTTGTTTTGGATTTTTGGGAAGAGATAGAGCGAAGCATGCATGTCTCGTGACCGATTCATATAGTACTACGATTTGCCGATATGGAGGGATCCACACTTGGTCTTTCATATCATATGTACACACGAATGTGGAGGCTATTTCATTTCTGACTACTCTATCGGCTTCTAAGTATATTTGAATTCTTAGTTATTAATTATTTGTGATCACATTGATGATTATTTGTGATTATATTGCTGATTGTATAGTTGCTTTTTGCTTTACAATTTTTAATGTAGACATCGTGATTTAATGGAGCTAGTGAGTCACAATGGCAGTTCTTAATGACCCATTCATAGTTTTGAAGCACTTTTACACCTTTGCTTTAAGGGTCCACGTTTATGGTTGCAACCACACATGGGACATATGAAGGACTTATACATGGAGCACATTATGAGTCGTGATGAGCAGGTTGGAAATGTTGGTATTGCCTATGTTAGATCCACCTCATTGAGGCAAGATGCCACATCTTGACCTCTTGAGTGGTGGAATTATTATGGTTATAATCACCTTATTATTGCACCATATGCGCTCAGGGACTTGTCACATGTATATCGTATGGTTGCAACCACACATGGGACATATGAAGGACTTATACATGGAGCACATTATGAGTCGTGATGAGCAGGTTGGAAATGTTGGTATTGCCTATGTTAGATCCACCTCATTGAGGCAAGATGCCACATCTCGACCTCTTGAGTGGTGGAATTATTATGGTTATAATCACCTTATTATTGCACCATATGCGCTCAGGGACTTGTCACATGTATATCGTATACCGTATATTGAAATTTGATTAATCATTTGTGATTTGTTACATAATTATAATCCAATATTCATGGATAATAATGTTTAATTATCAATGCTCTTCCAACCCATGTGAGCGAAATTGGAGTGCATTCTCCTTAGTGCATACCAAGTTCTGTAATTGTTTGAGTGTGGAGGAGTTGCATCGTGTGGTCTTTTATAAGGCCAATTTATGACTTTTACGTACATTACGATCTCTTAAAGGTACGAGGCAGGTAATAATATTGATAATTATAATTTGTGTAAATATTTGCTAACTTATTTTTATATGATAAATTATAATATTCTTAAAATCTATTGGGTTTTTTTTTTCAGAATTCACGTAGTGATTTTGAGAGTGCTTTCACATCACAGAAAAGCATAGAAACATCCATTGATGATGAGCAGCATGAGATTTACAGGATGAGTCATGCAAAGCTTGAGAGCATTGATAGGAGGATTACGAGAGCGTGATCCTGTGCTACTCCTAGGAGTTAGAGAGATCCACCCGAGGAGCAGGGTCCATCTACGAGTCCATCTATGAGTCCGTCTACGAGTGTGGCACCAATTTATACTAAGATGCAAGATGTGTCCTTTGCTTAGAGGCAAGCCCATTGTGTCAGAGGCACAACTCGAGGACATTGTCGAGGATGCACTAGAGGATCATGAGTTTGCAAAGATGATTCCTATTATAGATCCAGAGTATGATGATGAAGGGAATGTCATTCCTAAAGACGATATTTCTCTTTCATCATTAGAGGAGTCCTTAAGCATAGATGATCTAGACTAGATACTAGATATAGACTCATGAGTCATGCCCACTATGATGTATCTGGCATATATGATATCACATGTATCATGTATGACATTTCACATGATGATTCCGACTTTTTGACAGATGTTTATGATTTATCTTACCATGTACGATCATTGATGTCAGATGTACGATGTATCATGTTACTTTTTTGATTCATATTTTTTGACATTGGACAATGGACACTGGTAATATACATGTCACATTATCATTTCTGATACTTATATGCTATAGGCTATACTATATAGCCCATGATGTATCCAACTTCATATTTATCAAAGTTCATATTAATGTAACATAGTTCACTAATGGTTGTAATTTGCTATTTGTAATTTTTAACTTTTAATATGCATAATATATATTTATATACTATATCTTAGATTTTTGTGAATATATGTGTATTTGTAACGATGCACCTTACGAACCTTACCTTTGGATACCTTTCGGTCCTCGCACCTTATGCGCACTGAACTGAATGCACTGAACACCAGATTGCCTTGTGTAGCATGACTTTTAAATGCATTGGGATGTTCTTAAGCATATTGATCTTCTCTCATTTCAGGTTGTTAAAATTAAATCAATAAAGAGAGCTTGTAAATATGCATTTTTCCAATGTTTTTCAGGTATTAGCGAATTGCAAAAGTCTGAAGTGGCTTTCAGTGGCTAACAATGAGTTACAAAGATTAGATGGTATTGAGGCACTTCAAAACCTTATGGTTGGTATCTTTGTGACATTTAACGATGGCGTTATCATGTTTTGAGGTCTCGATTAGAAAAATTTCTACCTATTGTGGAAGGTGTTGAATTGCAGCCACAATAAAATTTGCAGTATCAAAGAAGTAGAAGGTCTCATTGAATTACGAGCTTTAATTGCTAATGGTACAATTTGTTGTTGGTTCACAACAGGAAAATTGTTCAGTCATGAGATTCATACTTTCTGTTATTTCAATGCCAGATAATGAAATCATTGAAGTGTGCAATTTGCAAAAGCTTACAACCCTAAACACTTTAGGTGGTGAAAAATTCTATTTTAGTTTTTCAGCATCTCAATTTTATTCATATTTCTCACATTGTTAATAAAAAAGAACTGAATTTGGTGCAGTTCTTTCGAAGAATCCACTTTCAGACATTGGAGAAACTTTAGAATGTGTTCCTTCTCTGAGCAAGGTTTGTTTTGATATTTCTTAATTTGAGTGATAATGCTCAATAATATATATGATAATGAGCAATGACTTAACGTGTCTCTTTACTCTATTTGATTTGAAAAGCAACTGGAAATTTTAAAGTTGGACATACTTGAATGGCTAGCACAACTGGGGGCTCTCTCCTAATACATCTTGAAAACTTATTGCTCCAAAAGAGAATTCCAGTATGATTAGAACCGTTTGGTATATAAAGCTTAAATTTAACGATGTAAATGAGTGAAGGGTGAAACAATCAAGAAAATGTGCACTAGAAGCTTAATATACAGTACAAATCGAAATATGCATAGGTGTTTGTCTTGACCTATGTGCTTGATATAGTTGCTTTTGCATCTGGATTGCTGAATAGCAGATTTGCCTCAAGTAAATGACTGAAGGGAGTCTCAATACATAGGGACCCTTTTCAGCTTCAGAAAATGTCTTTGCTTTGTAAATTGTCAGGAAGGGTGCTGGCTCCTCAGTAGGGGATCCCTTG